>SJYQ01010250.1:139403-179530 GCA_006410935.1 Redunca redunca | reverse complement strand
TGTGATATTATATAACACTCTATCATATTTTTCCAAATACAGATTTCTAATTGTTTTAGCTTCATTTATTAAAAAGTCTATTCTTTCTGCACTGATCTTCAGTATCATTTATGATTATATCAGATATTCATAAATGTTGAATTTGTTCATGGACTTCTATTCCATCGATCTATTTGGCTCTTTTTGAGCCATCTCACACCGTGGTTTTTAATTACTATACTTTATAAGATTTAGTATTTGGAAGGATGAAAACCACAAAACTGGACAGTTTTTCTAAGAGTATCTTGGTTAATCGGGCCTTCTACATAAATTCTAAAATCAGCTTGTACAATTAAAAGGAAAAAAACTTGGGAGTTTTTGATAGGGAGTGCAGTGCATGTTCCAGATTTTGCAAATTAACAGTCATCTTTATAATACTGAATCAACTCCATGAATATGATTCATCTTTTTATTTATTTAGATCTTTGATATCTCTCAATGAAGCAATGGTCGCAAACAGTTGGACATGACTGAGTGACTGAACTGAACTGAATGAAGCATTATTACTTTCCTATAGAGATTTTGCATATCTTTAGTAGATTTATTCTTAAGATACTACACATTTCATGTTATTGTAAATAACATTTTAAGGTTTATTTTTCTAAGTGTAATTGTTAGTATGTAGAATGCCATGGACTTTTATTTCAACACTTTTGCTAAGACTTTCATAAAGTCAAACAATTAACCTTTAGAATTAATTTGGATTTTCTACATAAACAGCCATATTTTTTGTGATGAATGAAATACTTGTTTCAATATTATAACTTTTTTTTTTCTTGCCTTAGTGTGCTGGTGAGAACCCAAAATTATGTTGAATACAAATGGTAATTGTAGGCATCTTTATCTTATTTTTGACATCAAGAAAAGGCTTTCAACTTTAAATCTTTCGGTCTGACATTTGCTGTATGTTTTTACAGATAGACTTTAATAGATATGCTTTCTCTTCTTAATTTGCTAATACTTAATAATACATACCTATTTTATTATATGAAATAAATTTTGTGTCTATGAGATGATCATGTTTTGCTTCTATAGCATGTTCATGTGGGAGGTACACTAATTGATTTTCCAATATTAACCCAACTTTGCATTATTTTGATAAGTCCAACCTGGTTATAATATAAGTGCTTTCTTGTACATGGCTAAATTCTATTAGCTAATATCTTGCTTAATACATTTGCATCCCACATTCATAAGCGTAATTGTCCTTTTGGTACTACCTTTGTTAGCTTTTGCTATTTCGTGCAATTTGTTATGTTACCATTACAGATTGTACTGGGGACCGTTTCTTCTTTTTATATTCTCCACAGTGCTTGTGTGAGTGCTAAGTTGCCTCAGTTGTGTCCAGCTCTTTGCGAACCCCTGGACTGTAGTCTGCCAGGCTCTTCTGACTGTGAGATTCCCCAGGCAAGAATACTGGAGTGGGTTGTCATTCCCTTCTCCGGGGGATCTTCCTGACCCAGCAATCCAGCCCACGTCTCTATGTCTCCTGCATTGGCAGGTGGGTTCTTTACCACTTGCACCACCTGGGAAGCCCATTCTCCACAGGACTTTGGTAACTGTGGGACTGCTCATATCTTGAATATCTGGTTGACCTCACCGACGAAGTTGGTTGGGCTTCCCTGGTGGCTCACGTGGTAAAGAATCTGCCTGCAATGCGAGAGACCTGGGTTTGATCCCTGGGTTGGGAAGAGCCCCTGGAGAAGGGAAAGGCTACCCACTCCAGGATTCTAGTCTGGAGAATTCCACGGACTGTATAGTCCCTGGGGTCACAAAGAGTCCGAAAGGACTGAGCGACTTTCACTTTCACTAACGAAGCCATCTGACTTGAAGTGGAAGCCATCTGACTTTGTGGGAAGGTTTTTTTTTTTTTACTACTTATTCAATTTCTTTAATGATTGTAGACTATTTGAGTTTTCTATTTCTTCTTGAGTCATATGTGATCAGTTTTATATTGCACAAGTATTTGTCAACTTAATCTAATTTCAAATGAATCAGCATAAATTGGTTTGCAATAACTTCTAATTTAAAAAAATTCTCTACAACCATATTTATCCCTGTTTTCATTCTTAATATTATTTTTGTGGCTCCTCTCTCCTTATTACCAATTTTACTAGAGATTTGTCAACCTTATTAATCTTTTCAAAGAACCAACTTCTATTGTTAATTCTTTATATTTTAAATCTACTTTTCAACTCACTAATTTCTGCTTTCATGTCTATAATGTCCCACTTTCACCTTTGCATCTTTATTTTGCTGTTCTTGTACAATTTTTTAAAAATAACACTTCACTACTAACTTCTATTCATCTTTCTATTTCAATATAAACATTTAAGACCATAGCCTTTGCTCTCTGTTCTAACTCCATGTTACAGATATCGGTATGTATTATTATTTCCTGTGTGTGTGTGGTCAGTCACTCAGTCTTGTCTGACTCTTTGCAACCCTCTGGACTGTATCTCAGCAGGCTCCTTATTTTGCTAAGTCATAAATATGCTGTCAGTCAGTTCATTCAGTCACTCAGTTGTGTCCAACTTTTTGCAAGCCCATGGACTGCAGCATGCCAGGCTTCTCTGTCCATCACCAACTCCTGGAGCTTGTTCAAACTCACGTCCATTAAGTTGGTGATACCATCCAACCATCTCGTCCTCTGTCATCCCTTTCTCCTCCTGCCTTCAATCTTTCCCAGCATCAGGGTCTTTTCCAATGAGTCAGTTCTTCACATCAGATGGCCAAAGGATTGGAATTTCAGCTTCAGCATCAGTCTTTCCAATGAATATTCAGGGCTGATTTGCTTTAGGATTGACTGGTTTGATCTCCTTGCAGACATGTTGTAGCTTCAATCATAATTTCTTTATTTGAAAATGCTAGTATGTTTCTCGAATACAATTTTTGTGCTTTGCTTTTGAGTTCTAGCATTGCACTGGGTCAGAGAAGGGACGGTGTCATTGTAATCCTTTAAATGTGCTGAGATTTGCCTAACTGGCCTATAAATGAAGATTTTTAAACAAATGACTCATACGTGTTTGCCTCCAGTAATCACTGTAGCCCAGTCTCTTGCCGACCGCCCCCCTACACACACAACTGGGCGTCGCCTGCTAACATACAGCTCAGCGTTTTCCCAACTGTCTTCCCCTCCTGCTAGTTTCTTCCAGCCTCACCCATATTCCTGCCATCATATGAGTAATAATTCACTTACCCATCCTATGGTCTTACTCTTAAGTCAGCTTTCTCCAAGAGGTAGAACAGCATAGTGGCTAGACATAGAAACTTTGGAGTTCGACTCTGATTCAAATCCTGTCCCTGCCACTTAAACAGCAATGTGAACTTGGACAAAACGACCTTAACAAGTGTCCAGTCTTCATTGAGTGAATGATACAAAACGTCTGTTAGTGTTTCCTTCTTAATTGGAATAAGGCTGCTACACTGAGCATGGACCAGACAGTGTGGGTTTGAAACCCAATGACCTTTGTATAACCCCACTTCAAAATATGCTATAAAATTGTGAATAGAAGGAAGATAATTGGATGCAAAATCTCAGGTTAAGAAATATGATGAGAACAAGGATTTCTGGTAAGGAAGATTGTCATATTGACCAATTTGAGACAAGTCCCATTGTTAGGGAGGAACCATTATTCCCCACTACACGTTTCCATGTGAGGGCCTTCCCAAAAGTTAGTCTTGCTCTCTCCCCACCCCTTCTAGTCTCTCCCACAAGAAGAGGGGGGGCTTATCCTGCTGGAAAATGATTCAGATGGTTCTTTCCCTGGCTATCACCTTTTGTGAAGAAGGCAGGTTCCTTTGTTCTCTGCTCACTTTCTGCCAACTTGTTGGAATATCCTGGCCTTCTAAACAAGAGACCTTACCAAATGGCTTCATAACTTCCAGCCCAAACTCTTTGTTACATTGTGGTTGTTGTTCAGTCGCTCAGTTGAGTCTGATTCTGCGACCCCATGGACTGCAGCACGCCAGGCTTCCATCCTTCACCATCTCCCAGAGCTTGCTCAGACTCATGTCCGTTGAGTTGATGGTGCCATCCAACCATCTCATCCTCTGCTGTCCCCTTTTCCTCATGCCCTCAATCTCCTCATACCTTTCTTTTATATTTAACCTCTGCTCCCATCCCTCCTTAGCATCTGAAGTGGAAAGCCAGCCTTCTTCCAGCCTCTGATGCCTGCTGGGAGGTGGAAATGGTTTTAGTCTGGAGCTGGGTAGGGGTGAGGCTCACTGGGGCTTCCATATACTCTTTCAGCTGAGCCATGACTAATGCTGAGCAGGCTGTGACCAACAGCCTCCATGATGCATGCCTTTATGGAAGAGTGTTGCAGTGGGGTGGTCTTCCTCTTAAGTGAGAAAATGTGGAGGGACCTTCAGTGGTCCCCCCCAGCCAGCTGCCTCTTCCCAGTCCCCAGAACCCAGCAGTGTGGAATAGACATGATGCATTTTAACCTCCAAGCAAAGTGGGCTCAAGTCAATCTGGAGATCAAAGACACAGGACAAGCAAATTTGGGGGGATTCTAGCATCTACATATTTAACCCTAAAATGAGCTCCTACCCTTGGGACTGAGTGATACTGATCAAAAGTGAAGCTTTCAAGCCATCTGTGCAATTCAGATCCTTTTGCCTGATCTTCTAGGTACATCTGTATGACACTTCATCATTTTGCAAAACCCAGATTGCAAAGAACTGGAAAAAGACCTACATAGCTAAGTAGTCCACCTACTGACTGCTGCTAAATATCTGGTGAATAATCACGTGGTCTATACCTGAGCTCCCAACATCCAGCAACTGCTCAGCAAAGGATTGGCCATTCCGTACAGAGTGCCTCTGCTAAAGAGTTCTTCACTGAGTCTGGCCAATGGGCATCCATACTGAGTCCACTTGGAGTCCAAACAGTTATCTTTTTGAATGTTCATTCATACTCACAGGTTTCTTCAGTGGCTCAGGGGTAAGGAATCTGCTTGCCAATTCAGGAGCCCCAGGGGACATGGGTTTGATCCCCAGGTTGGGAAGATCACCTGGAGAAGGAAATGGAAGCCCACTCCAGTATTCTTGATGAGAGAATTCCGTGGACAGAGGAGCCTGGCGGGCTACAGTCCATGGGGTCCCAAAGAGTCGGGCACGACAGAAGTGACTTAACGTGCATGCACGCATTCATCCTCAGAGCTGAGGACACTTCCTGAGGGCTGAGTGATGCACCCACCATGCTGGATTGTGGATTGACAGTGGACGAGATCCTACTTCCAGCAGAAACACTGGCAGGCCCTTCAGCTATTCTTCCATGCCATAATCTTGGGTTCCCTCGTCCCCCTCACCTCTTTTAGGCTAGCTCTAGCTGGCCTATGTACCTCTGCAAGATTATATCCAGAATTGATGTTGAAATCAGTTCAGAACAGTATAAATAAGTTACCTGTCACAATCTTTCTGAAAAACGCAACTTACATTTGGATAGTCACGTGTCTTTCCCATGTCCCATCAATATGGACAACATATCTTATCATTAATAGAGGTTTGGGAGTCAGTGCTGGGACAAGTATCAGCTCAAGCTCTTACCTTGGGTAAGCTGGATAAATTGCTTCATCTAAGTGTCAGGATTTTTTATTTTTAATTGTTATCATGAGGACAACCAGAAGGGGTAATGAGACAATGATTTTAAAGTGCTCAGTGCAGTATTTGCCCCGGCCGCTTAGTTCATTAAATATTGTATATTCCACACATCATTGTCATCATCTTCAAAACCCAGATGTTTTTCACACGTGCTTTTGTTCAGTCCAACTCTCAGGTGTTTTGAACGATGCAGCTCCGAATTCATTAAGCTCCAGTAAGTCTATTAAGGGCTTCCCTGGTGGCCCAATGGTAAAGAATCTGCCTGCCAATGCAGGAGACGTGGGCTTAATCCCTGGGTCAGGAAGATCCCCTGGAGGAGGAAATGGCAACCTGCTGCAGGAAAATCCCAGGGACAGAGGAGCCTGGTGGGCCACAGTTCACAGGGTCGCTAAGAGCTGGACATGATTGAGCATACATACACACGAAATCTGTTAAACTTGGCTGATCCCTTCAGTCAGCTCTTTGGATCCTGAAATTGTCATGTGACCTATTTTCCTTTTGGCCCATGGCATTTGGAGTTGTCCTTGGTGTACCTCCTGTATCTTCACCTTAGTAGGGGATGAACAAGGTCAAGGGCAGAGGCCTGGAGCCTGTCCCCGTGACCTATCCTCCAGATGGGTATTGGTCTTCGAATCGGTACTCTTTGTGCTCAACCAGTCATGACCTTGTATAAACCTCAAAGCCGTTTTATGAAGTCCTCTCCTAATGAAATCCTGGCTCTCATTTTTGTAGTATTTTCTTCAGGCAACATGCTATGTGTATCTATCCATGAGACATGAAAAATTCCTATCTCTTTTTCCATAAAGTTCTTATATTTAACATGCTTCCTGCATGTAAGTCTTTTAATTCAACAAGATCTGACACAAATGATAATCAATTAATATTAGACCTGCTTTAAAATAATATGTTAAAATCTTTTATAAGAAAACAGATGAAGCCATTTCACTTTATAAAATTAAGATAAAAATTATAAGTTAGGAGAGTTTGCACAATGATTTCCATACAGGATGGTATTGAGCTGCTTTTTCAATAGAATCAAAAGAATATGTAAATACTATGAAAAAGTTAGCATATGCCCCTACATTTTCAACATAAGTGTTTTCAGGCTGGCCAGATTAAGATCTACAGACTTATTCCAAGAAGTCTGTATTGCCAGTGGGAGAAGCTGCCACGGTGCCCATGGCTTCAGGCCCAAAGTGCTGCTGAGTGGGGGCTGGCCTTTTGAGCAATGTGTGTTTTTGAGAGGTTTGATTGGCCAAAGGATTTTAGAAAATGCTAGAAGATAGGCAGAATATCTACGGTTTTAAGCAGGATTCGTAGCTCCTAAGAGTCTCAACTCCTGGTATACATGCCTTGTAGAATCCACTCTACTGTGAACAGGACCTGTGAACGTGATCAGTTATCACTCCCTTGATTAGGTTACATCTATGGCAAAAGGAGTTTTGCAGATATAACTAAGACCCCTCATCAGTAGACTTTGAGTTAATAAAAAAGGAGATTCTCCTGGTGGGCCTGATCTGGTCAAGATAGCACTTAAAAGCCAGAGAGCTCGGAAGTGAGAGAGGCTCTCCTGCTGGCCTTGAAGAAGCAACTGCCTTGCGGAGAGGGCTATGTGGCAAGGACCTCAAGTAGTCTCTAAAACTTAAGTGTGGTCCCTGGTGATGGCCAGTAAGGAAACGGGACTTCAGTCCTACAACCGCAAGGAACCAAATTCTGCTAGCAACCAGTGAGCTTGGAAAAGGACCCCATCCCCAGAGAATATCACATTCCTGGCTGACTCCTTGATTTCAACCTGTTGAGACCCTGAGAGGAAGACCCAGCTAGGCTCTGCTTACATGCCTGACCCATAGAAACTGTGAAGATTTTTGATGTGTGTTGTGTCCAGCTGCTGAGTTTGTGGTAATTTGTAACTCAGCAGGGGATAACTAATACACATGGGCGAGTTAACAGTAGGGAGGAGAGTTGTTCAGGGGGAGCATAGCTCTGGATGACACTTCCAGAGTAAACTGGTTTCCCTGATAGCTGCTTTTCATGTGGCCATGGGAAAAAAAAAAAACAAAAACAAACCATTTATGGCACTGAGATTTCACACTGACCATCCCACAAATAGACACAGATTATCTTTTTCTGTTGCAGTGACTCCCAAACTTCAGCATGCTTCCAAATCACCTGTAAGGTGTGTGAGACCTGATGGCTGAGCCTCACCACCAGAGTTTCCTATCCAGCTTGTCTGAAGTGGGACCTGAAAATCTGCTTTTTTAACAAGTTCCAGGTGAGGCTCCTGCAACCCCCTGGGACCCCACTTAGAGCACCACTGCTCTATGCTAAGATGAAGACCTTCTAGTTATTTTTAATACTTGATTTCTATAACCATTTCCTCATCTGACACGAAAACATCTCACCAATATTTTTCAACCCAGGTTAAGATAAAAAGGAAGAATGGAAATGTGATATACCTTTGAGTAATCCAAAGCCCTTTTCACTCTACGAGTAGTCATCTCAGAACCTGTATTTGGGTGGCATGGTGGAAGACAGGTAAAAATGATGCTGCTTCCTTTAAACACAGGTTAAAGGTCAATGCAGCCGCCCATGGAACCTCCATGCTTTCCCTATCTGCAATCACCCCCCACGTCCCAGGTGTTAGCAGTCCCTGCAGCATCGTCCATCCATGGGACACGGCTCCAGACCCTTGGACCCAGGTGGCAGACGCTGCCGCAGTGCTGAGGAGCTCTGAAGGAGCAGAAAGGGCTCTACCTGTACCAGTCCCGACAAATTGCTTCATCATGAAACCTTCTGACACACAGCAAGGACATCCAACTGGGAGCAAAAATGAAATCTTGACTGAGATCTGGGAATCCACAGAGATTCCATCATACACAGATCTCAAAAGACTGACATTTAAAACAGGAAACAAGGGTCCCATCTCTTGCCAACAGAAGGGAAATTCTGCAGAAATTGTGCATGGACCTCAGAGCAAATAGAGAGATGGGGGCAGCAGAGGGAGAACACTCTTGATGTCATCATGAATACCAACTGGAGACTGCTTTGGATTTCAGTTCTACAGGAGCAGAGAGTGAATGTTATTTTAGGATATCACTGAGGAATTATTTGGGAGAATTCAGCATTATCATGTTATCTAAAATGATCCCAGTTGCTCATGCTGGTCATAAAGTTTGCTAATAATTTGGATGAGGGGTGGGTGGGAGAGGGAGGTGGGGGAACCATAACTGAGAACATCTGTTAAAATTGAATATGAGAAGCCTGCCTTGTTTTTATTATTTTGCTCATGACACAATCCTGAAAGAGGGGAACTGAGTGATTATCGGAGTAAATGGCTATTTATATGCAGAACGTAGGTGTGCTTCGACTTTGCATTCCAAAATAAAAATGAGTGATCTTTTCCATTAAAACAGTGTGGGTCACCCCCGGCTGCCAGCTTTTATGCTTTTACTTATTTATCTTCCCCAAGGAGGCGCAGGCACTTTGCAGGCCTTTCCCTAGCTGCCGTAATTGATGGATAGTTGGATTTCTTTTAATTCAAGTAATGCCGAGTGTCTGCAGCTTTGGTAATCGGATCCTACCAGCTTTAGAGACCACTGCCAAAATATTCAGAGCACAGAGGTTTGGCAATGTCATTTAATCATCGCAAAAGGATTACACAGTGCAAAATAAGCCCCCAGACAGCTCGGAGATGGGCCAATTCAGAAACCGACTCGGGCTGGGGAGCTGCTGAGGCTTGCTCCCTCTCACATGGCCCTGCATCCTGGCTCTCCTTCACCTTGGCTAAGGCTTCACCTAAACACCTTCACCCTGGCCGAGGCTCCATCCTCAGGAGAGAAAAGATGTCAGGGGTGATGGACTTCAGATCAGAGACATAAACAGTATCTGATCATATGTCAGGGTCAGGACTGGTAAAAATCCCAGAACAGGGTACGCAGATTATCCTGGTGTGGGAAGGTCAAGGCCACAGGCTACCTGGTGAGGGCCTCTGACGGAGAAGCCAGATGGTGAATTTAGAAGCTGTCCCTGGTCTCGTTCAAGGGAGACACTGCCGCTGTCTGTGATGCTTTATTCACCAACAATAACACAGTTTGCGCCGGGAACAAGCGTGTGTTCACCATGCAATAGACGCTTTAATGCAGGAAGGGTGCTTTGTGACTGGATGGGAATCTGGAATCTATCAATGACCACCCCAGCTTCAGAGGCCTCTTTCTACTCTGGGCCTGAGTCTGGAGACTCCCAGGCTAAACCTTGGGTCCTCCTGCCCTAGACGGGAAAGCTGGCAAGAAGGCCCCAGAGAGGCCCACACCATTCAGGTGCCAAGTGTGTTAAGTCCTTGGCACTCCCTTGCACGAGTTCCCGGACAAAGGAAACCTCTAACACCAAACCCACCCCCACGCAGCACAAGTTTCTATTAAACAATCTGAGTCCCTTTAAAATAAAAAAGTGCAAAGGCAGACTCCTGTGTAAATCTGATTTGCCATGCTAGGCCAAGCTTATTTTATTACATACATTCTGCATTCTAAGAACTAGTAACTTCATATTGTAAACATTAAGCATACAGAGTTAAAGTTCAAGGCCACATTAGATCATTGATTGTCTCTTGTGTCGTGTATCTTTGGCTGGCCGAGATCAACTCGTAGTGTATAAATGCATAAGTTATATAATTATTATATAAAAAGGAAAAAACAAAAAAACAAACCACTGACTCGCATACTTCATTCTGACAAACGCACAGCGTTCGCGACTCAAAAGGAAAACTGGAGGCTGCCTCGCCCCGACACCCAGGCGATCTCAGACTGGGGTAGCCAAGAAGGCTAGTGCTTACCTGACCCCGTGGAGAGCAGAGCTCCCCGCCTAAGGATGAAGTCCTGAATGTTTCTTTTTAAATATCAGACAATTCCAGTTACGGTTTTTCTTTTGATAAACAGACAAACAAAACAAGACAAAAAGAGATGCATGATTTTGTTTCTGCGTTCTCCAACTGCCTGTGCCCCGCCCCCATCATGCTGTGTCTGTCCTCCTAACACTGGATTTGGTACAACACTGACCGCATGAAGCCTCACATCTCCACGACTCGGCTCTCCGAAGAACCGACACCATCCCAAGTCCAGTCTTCACGGCTCGAGAAGCTCCCTTCCCTGTCCTCCCCTCCTCCTTCCCGTTTCTTCCTCTCCCGCCTCCTCCATCCACACCCACGTGCCCTCTCTGCACACACATGCTCAGTCCCACCCTGTGACACAGAGTTCCCGTCTTAGCGTCAAGGAGCTGGAAGCCTCGGGTTGTTCTTCACATCCAATGGCAAGAATCTAGTTTCACCCAAGACGGCAAATGCCGATGAGTTCCGTTAATGGTGTCTATCAATGGGCCACCACAGTCTCCCTCTCCTCTCTTTTCTGTGTTTGATATGTTTCTCTTTTTAAATACAGGTAGTTTTCCTTCCAATGACGTTAGAAATGGCATGTTAGGTCCAGACTGTGTGGTATCTATTGCTTGAGTTTAATCCCTGCTTAATGCACTAGCAGGATTCCCAAAGACTACTCTAAAGGTTTATACACGTCTTCAGAACGTTTTCTTTGGCACTTTGTCCTTATGACATCACGCTTCTACTTGCAACGTCTTTTACAAGGTCGGTCCACAGATTACCTGTCCGTGTACACTGGTAGCATCCTCTTTATCTCTGTAGTCATGGTTTAGTAAGTCCCTCCCACTCAGAGTCTCTGGATCTCTCCCCCTGCCCCAGTCGAGCTTTCGCATTTCCCTTGAGGCACTTCTGATTCGTGGTCTCGGATAAGAGTTTGTAGCAATGGATGGGTGTCTACACAGGTGCTGGGAAAGGCCTCTCCTGGGGGCTTTAGTAGTAAGTGCCCAGATGCGAAGGCATATGGCTGGCTGGGAGCCTAGCGCTGGGGTAGATCCCCCCCGTGGGCGAATTCCAGTATGGGTTCGGGGCGGCGAAAAAGCTGGATGATGTCACGGGGAGGGCCGGAGGGTGGGGGGCCACAAAGTTCATCTTCTGCGGGTGGGCGTGATAGGAGCCCATGTAGGGGAGGTCCGAGGGGTACTTGTACAGAGAGGACTCCGGGGGGTGGGGCTGCAGGGCCTGGGCGATCCCGTGGAAGTCGAACTTGTAGGCGTAGCGCTTCCCGTGGACTTTGGTCATGATGTTCTTGTCGTAGTAGTAGCGGAGCGCCCGGCTGAGCTTGTCGTAGTTCATGTTGGGCTTGCTCTTCCGCTCCCCCCAGCGCCGCGCCACCTCGTCCGGGTCGGTCATCTTGAACTCCCCGTTGGTGCCCTCCCAGGTGATGCAGTTGGAATTCGAGCTGTCAGACAGAAGCTCCAGCAGGAACTGCCAAAGCTGGATCTGGCCGCTCCCTAAGGAGGTGGGGAAAGGAAACGGAACAGCTATGAGAACACCGCTGTGCAAAGCCCTGTCCCACTCTCTGCGGCCCCCGGGACTGCAGCCCGCCAGGGCCCCTCTGTCCATGGGGTTCTCCAGGCAAGAATACTGGAGTGGGGTTGCCATGCCCTCCTCCTCCAGGGCACCTTCCCAACCCAGAGTTCTGAACCTAGGTCTCCCACATTGCAGGCAGATTCTTTAGACCATCTGAGCCACCAGGAAAGCCCAAGAATACTGCAGTGGGTAGTCACCCCTTCTCCAGGGATCTTCCCGACCCAGGGATCGAACCAGCACCCCTTGTATCTCCTGCACTGGCAGGTGGATTCTTTACCACCAGCACCACCTGGAAGACCCCACGCAGAGTTCCTTTAGCAGGCTGTGCACGCATCCCTCTGGCCTGGGGGCACTGGCTGCTCTTGTCCCCCAGCACCAGCCCCCTTTCTCCAGAGAACTGCCCTTGTCCGAACTAGAGCTGCCTTAAACCACTCCCCTCCCCCAGGTAGCCCACGACCTGATGGACTGACAAAGAAATCCAGAGGTCAGCCCCCTGGCCTCAAAAGTGAAGTCACTCAGTCATGTCCGACTCTTTGTGACCCCGTGGACTGTAGCCTACCAAGCTCCTCTGTCCATGGGATTCTCCAGGCAAGAATACTGGAGTGGGTTGCCATTTCCTTCTCCAGGGGATCTTCCCGACCCAGGGATTGAACCTGGGTTTCAAACCCGGGTTTCCCGCATTGGAGGCAGACGCTTTAACCTCTGAGCCACCAAGGAAGCCCTGGCCTCAAAGAGGGCCCAATTCTGTGATGCTGGTCATGCCCGGGACTTAGCATGGATAGGGTCAGACTGAAGCAAGCTTCCAGCTAAGGTCACATGCACACACACTCACTGGCTCAGTCGTGTCTGACTCTCTTCGACCCCATGGACTGCAGCCCACCAGGCTCCTCTGTCCAGGGGATTCTCCAGGCGAGAATACTGGAGTGGGTTGCCATGCTCTCCTCCAGGGATCTTCCCGATCCAGGGATCAAACCCATGTCTCCCCCATTGGCAGGTGGGCTGTTTACCACTAGTGCCACCTGGGAAGCTCAGCTAAGGCCACAAGCTTCCTTAATCTACCCCCTGCCGTCTCCGGCATCCTCTCCCTCGAGAATGTACCCTTCGTGAATCGCTTGCCCAAGTATACTCAGCCCAAGCTCTGCATCGAAGGAACCTGGCCTAAGATGATGATCCTTGGTGATGACCAGGCAGACCTAGAGGCTGATCCAAGTCCTTTCGGGAATGCAAAGAATTCCCAGGGGGCAGAGTTCAAGTCGGTTTCCTTCATTTCTGCCTTCCTTAGAAGAGCAGCCAGGTCAACGTTGTGTTTTGGGGCTGGGAAGTCTTAATTTTCCTCTTTTATGAGACAGAAAGCACCATTATGTGGCTGGCAATAATGACTTAGTACCATTTATGTTGGCTAGGTCAAGTTGAATAATAAAAGTCAGATTTAGGAAATGAACATCGAAAAGTTTATGGAAAAAGTAGAGAATGGAAGTAAACACCGTTATTTCTAACATAACATGGGGCTGGCACGCAGAAAGCCATTCTGTCAAAACTTTTCCTAGAACAGAATTAACCCACTCAAAATGAGGAAGTTTAGAAAAAAAAGTTGGCTATGTCTCAAACCAGATCACCCATTTCCAGTATTTAGGCAAATGCATCATAACGGAAATCCATGTGTTGCCCCTGCGTTGCAACGCCAGTTGGGTTCAGCAGAGTTTTCAGATGAAAACGCTGCAACCGTGAGTGATTGCAAGACCTCTTGGGAGCGGAATGAGGCTTCAACTGAGTCAACAAGACCTCATTTGACTGGGTGTCCACACAGCTCTCTTGAGCCCACTGGGGGTCTAGTGATTCGGCTTTTAGGTTTTATTAAATTCAGGGAAACATCCAGGCACATCATTCTAACCTCTACACTACAATACTTCAGGATGATCGATGGCTCCCTTAGAGAGAGAGGCATGTACATACCAACAGTCAGACTGTGACCAGAAGAAGCTAAGAAGCTTTAAGCAGGTTTTAGAAGTTTTGAAAACAGGTAAGAGGCAGGTCTGCTAAGTCGCTTCAGTCATGTCCGACTCTGTGCGACCCCATAGACAGCAGCCCACCAGGCTCCCCTGTCCCTGGGATTCTCCAGGCAAGAACACTGGAGTGGGTTGCCATTTCCTTCTGGCAGGAAGGAAATGGCAGGTCTTTCCTCCCCAATTCCCAGATACCACCTTGGGCTTGTTACCAAAGAGATGACCTTTTGTTACACTATGAGTAAATACCAACAGATATGATAAAATGATTAAAGGAACTCTGCCAACTCTTCAGGGAATTGATGAAACGTAAAAATCAATTATACATTTGTTTTCTCTAAATTCTGTCCACAAGCTCCCCAGATAAATGGCCCAGCTCATAAATCTTTGTTTCCACACTGGCTGTATGCAGTGGATATGTTTGTGAATCTATCCATACGATAGCATCGTGAGAAAGGTCAGCCTTTTCTGAATACGTTCTGGAAAATTAGCATTTTTTCACTCTAGCAACACATTTGAAATGTATTAACAGCTTGTAGTTCATTGCAATGTAAAGTCTTCGCTTTTTGGGGGCCACATATTCAAACTGTTCTCAATCAACTTTTGCTGCCCCCAACATTTCATTAATATGCATTTTTAAAAATACAAAGAGCTGTTTGAGAAAACCATATGGTTTTAGTATATATATTGTAACTAAAGGATTACTACTTGAAAAAAAAATTTCATATATGACTTGGGAATAGGGAAAAACATGGATTTTTGATTTAAACAATCTAACATATGTTTCAATATAAACATACAGAGTTGTTTGAAAATAGATACTCACTGTCAACCTCCTCCCATAGAGAGAGCAATCCCACAGATTTTGTATAAAATACACAGATTTTCCTAAACAGCCAAAATTATACTTGTCATCTCTTCAAACCTTGGCGTTATCTCTTGGGAATCTGTCGCTCACTCACTTCTTTTATAAACGTGTGTAAGAGAAAAACAGCAGAGAAAAGTGTTTTCTCATCTCTTCTGTTTCTAAAGAACTAGTAAGTCAGGGGGCCTAAGTTCATGGCTGGAAACTGAAGGGTCAAAGGATGGATGAGGAGTGTCTCCTTTGACTATTTTGCCATCAGCCCTTAAGACACAGGGGCTTGACGTCTGAGCCTTTCAAGGGCATATGGGAATAAGACATCTACAAAGCAAAATTCATCTGCTTCCTTACCAAACAACAACAGCCATAAATGTAAACTGATTAATGTTTACGTTGCTGTTATTTAGTCAGTAAGTCATGTCCGGCTTTTTGCGACCTCATGGACTACAGCCCTCCAGGCTTCTCTATCCAAGAGATTTCCCAGGCAAGAATACCGGAGTGGGTTGCCATTTCCCTTCTCCAGGGATCTTCCTGCACCAGGGATGGAATCCCCGTCTCCTGAATTGGCAGGTGAGTTCTTTACCACTGAGCAACCAGGAAGCCCCACTGTTTAAGGAGACATTATCAAATGCAACATTATGTCAAGCTCATTAACTGTTCAATGTGCTATAACAACACCCATTGCCTTCACAGTCTATAGCAGAGCTTCTTGCTCGGCTTGAATTCTGAAGGGGGCACAATATTTGCTGAGGAGTTACAGTCGATGGTAAATTAAACAAGTTATTCATGGCTATAGAATTTCAGAAGCCATTTATTAAATTCTTTTACTGTCAAAACAGTAACACTGTGTGCTAAAGCTGTGTATTAGAAGATAGAATAGAGATCCCCAAAACATGAATACCTAAGATTTAGGTAGTCTAAGAGTGGGTATCTCACCAGGCAAACCAACAAGTAAAAGCAGAAGCTCATTTTAAGACCAACTGTCCATCCGACAGCCTCATCACCTGCACCTCAAGAGTCACCTTCTTTGGAAAAAAGAAAAACAAAACCTCTTTACATCTCTTTTCTTCTCTATCCTGATAACCTGCTTTGAAACATCAGTAAAGAGGAGCTACTTTTGTCCTAGGTTTGTCCAGGGTAATTAACTAAAAGGCAAGATTGGGGAAAGAGGGAATCCAAGCCTGTTAGCTGCCCACTTACAGGAAGGCCCAGTGGGATGAAGGGGCCTGGGGTGTGGCTTCAAAGAAGGCAAAAGGCAAGCCTTTAACTCTGGGAAAGGACCGTCGTCTCCGATTCAAAGAAAAGAAGATGGAGGTTCAAAAGGGAGGGGATATATGTATACCTACAGCTGATTCATGCTGAGGTTTGGCAGAAAACAACAAAATTCTGCATAGCAGCTATCCTTCAATAAAAAAAATAAATTAAAAAGAAAAGAAGAGAAACACCGTAGCACAGAAGTACAAACTGGGCAACAGAAAAGGGCAAAACATCTAAACGGTTTATAAACCACAGAGAAAAGCACAGCTGGGAGTGACTCAGCAGCCATGGGGCAAGCAGGAGGGGGGGTCCCAAGGAGGACCCTCAGCCCCCAGCTGATGGAGGGAGAGAGACGTAAATAAAGCAGAGGGGGGCCCAGCAGGCACCGCGGGGGCTGACCTTCGGACTTCCTGCAGTAGCTAGAGGTGCTGCAGAAAAACCCAAGTGCACAGCCTGGACCCCCCACACCATGTCAAGATCAGGGCGGCAGGCGTGTGTCCCAGATGCAAGGCTTTTTCAGGGCTCAGGGTGGCTCAGACAGGACTGGTGGGGGGTGGGTGGGGGGACAGGGAAGCATGGGGGCTGGAAGCACCCCTTTGGAATCAGCACCATCTCAGCTGAATCCTGGCTTTGCCTCTAAACGGGACTTGGGGTGGCTCGCCTGGCTGTCTGTGCCTCAGTGTCCCTGTCTGCAGAATGGGGTGATGCAATACTATCAACATGGTAGTATTATAATGCCACCTTGCAGAGTCACCATGAAGATAAACTCAGGGCATGAGTGCTCGGATCATGGTCTGTCTGAGCTGGAAACCAGGGTTTAATGAAAGGTACCTCCTTTGCTTACAAACAGGAGACACCAAAGGAAACCAACCACCCTCCTTCCTTCCAAAAAATCGCAGGCTGGCAGGACAGAAGCTGCGGGCGGTGGTGTTCTCAGGGCTGGCCAGTGTCACTGGAAGCTGACTAGTACCAGGCATCATTCTGAAGACTTTCCATGTGTTTATTTAATCCCACGATTCCCAGAACTATGTGACAGCCCACAGCAGGGATGAGGAATCAGAGCCCAAGAGGCAGGGTGACTGATCTTGCTGGAGGTCAGCAAGGGTTGGAACCTGGACTCCAGGCCTGGGTTCCACACACACCTCCACAGCCCCTTTGGGTCCTTTGGCCCCTCCCTGGACCTGCAGTTGGTAAGTCTCAGTAGAAGACTGGACACTCCCACCTCCTATCCAGTGCCAAAACATCCCTAACACTGGTCTCTGGCCCTGCCTGGAGCAGGTTCCACTTTCACGCTCACCATTAAAGACTCCCCCGTGAGCCCCAAGGGAGCCAGTGAACTCCTGTTCCCAAGGAAGCACTTTCCGGGACAGGCAATTTCTGTTCATCACAGGAGCCATGGTAAACACTCAGCCACTCCGATGGGGTGTAAAGCGGCAGTGTCACTAATATCTGATCCAGGACTTCATAGTGCAAGGACACACTCATCTCAGCAGGAGAAATGTGGTCCACGCTGCACACCAAATGCGTATTTGGGAGGGAGATGCGGAGATGCTATTATCGTTTTGGGCATTCACATCACGTGAGGTCATCTTTTCATTTAAAATGGTTTTTAAAGTTTGCATTGTGTGGAGAGCAGAGGCAGCAGTCTCAAGTGGTGACGGATTTATTTATCAGAGACCGGGCAACCAGAACCAAACAGGAAGAAACATTCTCATTAACAGCAAGAGATAAAAGACATTCTTGTTTAGGAGAGGGAGGCCCCATGAATGTAACTGACACACAGCCTAAGGAGAGATGGAGAAAGTGAAAGTGTTAGTCGCTCATTCGTGTGCGACTCTTTGCGACCCCATGGACTGAAGCCGGCCAGGCTCCTCTGCCCATGGGATTTCCTAGGCAAGAACATTGGAGTGGGTTGCCATTCCCTTCTCCATGGGATCTTCCCCACCCAGGGATCAAACCTGGGTTTCCTGCAAGTCACCTGCATTGCAGGCTGATTCCTTATCATCTGAGTCACCAGGGAAGCCCAATTCATTATAAACTAAGTAAGAGAAGTCTTTATCTTCAAGTCAGAAGTTGGATGTTGGGATTTCCCTAGCAGTCTGGTGGTTAAGATTTCACCTTCTAATGTAGGGAGACTGCAGGTTCAATCCCTGGCCAGGGAGCTAAGACTCCACATGCCTTGAGGCCAAAAAAAAAAACACCCCAAAACATAAAACAGAAGCAGTATTGTAACAAATTCAACAAAGACTTCACAATGGCCCACATTTTAAAAAAATCTTAAAAAAAAGTTGGATGTTGCCACTTCCCCTGGAGCCAGTGGACACAGTCTTAGTAGAATAAAGTGCAGCCTTGGCTCACGATGCCAGCGCTGCTATTAGGTACCAAGACATCTTCCATTTCCCCAGGCCAGTGAGTGCTCCCTGCTCTGCCTGCAAGTCCCCCTACCCACTGTGGGCATTCCCAATCACTAAGCCCTCTGTTAAGGGGCCACAGTTCTCTTTGGCCCCAAGTCACCAACCAAGCACCACCTGTATCTGTGATACCATGGGCACAGATCTACACATATTTCACTTAACCCATCTGGGTGGCTGAAAGGGCCGGTCTGGTTTTGCTTAGTGCTGCTGGACAGGTCCCTGCCCTCTATCCTTGACTGCAGCCCCATCCCAAGCACCAAAGCAGCTGTTTGAATGGCAATCCTTCCTTTCGATTCTCTGGGTCCTCATTCTCCAAGAGCTCCCTCTTCCATGCTCGCTCAGTGGCAGTGGAGGGACTGGAAAATATTAAAGCAGGTTTTGGAGGCAGAGAGTGGGGGTTCAAATCTGGCCTCTCTTCTGGTGGGCTGCGTGACCCAGGGGAAGTTAGCTCATTCATCGGGATCTCCGATTCCCCTTCTGCAGGAGGAAGACCATGGTGTTCTGAGACAAGCATTTGCCCAGGCGTGATATGGCCGGGGGGAAAGGGGAGCTACTGGATTGTTATTTCACATTATTGTATGAACGTTCCCAGAGAGTTCCAGCTTCCGCCCTTTCCCCCTTTCTAATCTCTCCTGAACGCTCCTGCCAGATTAGTCTTCCTGAAGGCTGACTGATAATCATCATCTCAAAACACAGTAATGGTTTTTATGTGACTGGTTATGGATGAAGGTGGAAGAGGAGAGTGAAATAGCTGGCTTAAAACACAACCCTCAAAAAGCTAAGATCATGGCATCCAGTCCCATCACTTCATGGCAAACAGATGGGGAAAAAATAGAAACAGTGGACTTTCTTTTCTTGGGCTCCAAAATCACTGCAGATGGTGACTGAAGCTATGAAATTAAAAGATGCTTTCTTCTTGGAAGAAAAGATATGATAAACCTAGACACGTATTAAAAAGCAGGGACATCATTCTGCTGACAAAGGCCCAAGTAGTCAAAGCTACAGTTTTTCCAGTAGTCAAGTATGGATGTGAGAGTTGGACCATAAAGAAGGCTAAGCGCCGAAGAAGTGATGCTTTTGAACTGTAGTGTTGGAGAAGACTCTTGAGAGTCCCTTGGACTTCAAGGAGATCCAACCAGTCCATCCTAAAGGAAATCAATCCTGAATACCCATTGGAAGGACTGATGCTGAAGCTGAAGCTCCGATCCTTTGTCTACCTGATGCGAAGAGCTGACTCACTGGAAAAGACCCTGATGCTGGGAAAGACTGAAGGTAGCAGGAGAAGGGGATGACAGAGGATGAGATGGTTGGATGGCATCATCAGCTCAGTGGACATGAATCTGAGTGAACTTTGGGAGGCAGTGAAGAACAAGGAAGCCTGGTGTGCTGCAGTCCACAGAGTCACAGAGTCAGACAGGACTGAGTGACTGAACAGCAATGGAGGCAGCTGCAAATGGGAGCTGAGCACAGGCCTAAGAGCAGCCCCAGGAGACGCAGCCACCAGGCGGGCACCGAGGAAGCCCGTGTCCGTGGAAGCTCCTTGCGAGTCAAGGATAGCATCTTGTTACTCCTTGCATTCACTTATTTGGCAAATAATTTTTGAGTGCCTGGTCTATGCCTAGATTTAATGCGATAAACAAAACAGACCCATTCAATTCTCTGCTGTTTAAAAAATATTAACTGCACTAGTTACCATTAACTAAACTTCAGCGTCAAAGACACACAACTCCCAATAACAATATTTTACGTTCTCCAAAGTATAGATCCCCTTGTGGGGATTTACATAGATCTGCATTTTCCCGTTTCTAACCCTGTTTTGGCCTCAACGCTTAGGAAATACACATTCCAGCTGGGATTTCCCACATGCCTGTGACATCTTGGCATCTGAAGCTGCTGTTGAGAATACGTAGCATATGCTGTGCATTTCTGAAGTGGAGGCCAGCACAGCTGGTTCTGACCCGAACACAAACAAATCAAACAACCTGGCTGGCACCGAGGCATGGTGCCAGGTGACAGTCCTTGGCAAGGGACAGGCTACAGATTGGCGATGAAAGATCTGCGCTTTCTTCTGGCACCTGAGTTCAGACACAGGCCATTCACTGACCATGAGCCTAAGTTTGAAGTCTTACAGTTGTCATTAGGTTCTTTTTTTTTTTAAAAGATATTATTTTATCTGCTGTGTGATGGGCTGAAGTGTGGTCCTCCTCCCTGCTAATCCATACGTAAGGTTTGCTCAGTATCTTGGAATGTGACATCATCGGGAATAGGATCTTTAGAGGGGTAATCACGTTAAAGTAATGTCATTTGCATGGGCTCTAATCCAGCTTGACTAGGGTCCTGGGAGTTTGGGCACAGAGACAAC
The DNA here is from genome assembly GCA_006410935.1 of Redunca redunca. Lineage (NCBI taxonomy): Eukaryota > Metazoa > Chordata > Mammalia > Artiodactyla > Bovidae > Redunca > Redunca redunca. The sequence goes on along the minus strand of SJYQ01010250.1, from coordinate 158,532 downwards.
ATACAGAAATAAGGAGATGCAGGCAAAGATGGCCATCAGCAAGCCAAGGAGAGGTCTTGAATAGATTCTTCTCCATGGCCCATAGAGGGAAAGAACCCTGACAACTTGATTTTGGACTTCAGGCCTCTACTACTTCCCAGGTGGCGCTAGTGGTAAAGAACCTGCCTGCCAATGCGGAGACGTATGAGACTTGGGTTCGATCCTTGGGTTGAGAAGATCCCCTGGAGGAGGGCATGGCAACCCACCCCAGTATTCTTGCCTGGAGAATCCCCACGAACAGAGGAGCCTGGTGGGTCGCAAAGAGCCAGACAGAACTAAAGGGACTTAGTACACACGCATGCCTCTAGAACCAGGAGACAATAAATGTCTGATGTCTAAGCCCCCAGCTTGTAGTACTTGGTCAGTGCAGCCCTAGGAAGCTGAAACAACTTGGATTAGGTAAGGATGCTCTTCGCTGAAGCTAAATCTTAAAGTTTATAACCCAACCCTTTTATTTGCCATTTAGGCAAGTAATCCAGTGAAACCTACAACTTAAATTTGTTCAGTAGAAAGGATTTCTTTGCCTATACAGGTTCAAAGTTCAAAATCGCTCCTGCCCAAAAGATAACTTTGTAAGAGCAAAACCATCCGCAGTGTCTCACCTGGATTTGCAAGGCGGCTACTTGTGGGTCCAAGAATCTGGTAAGGATCTGCAGCAAAAAGAAAAGACATGACTAGGAGCAGGTGGGATGTAACTGCAAGAATGATGCTGACCTGCTGGTGTTTTCAGATTTTAGAGCTGACTATGCCTCTCACACCAAAGTCCCCCAGCACGACTTCCTGTATGAGAGACGATATCACACAGATCTGAGACAGGCTTCGAGGTAAAGATCTCCTAGCTGGTGGCTGAGCTCAGATTTGGTCTGGGGTTCCTGACATCCAGTCCAGGCCTCCCTCCATCCCAGAACATAAACAGGGCAAATGCTCTCAGTCCCCCACGGTCCCCAGGACAATATTGGCTGCGTTGCTCAGCACGCTGGCAGCAGAAACATTCCACTGCATTTCTGGGCTGATGTTGTTATATGTGGCCTGGAAGGTAAAAGTCAAATAATTCCCAGGACACAAAGAAGCTGGATGCAGATGGAATGTATTTTCCATATTTACTGCATAGATTTTGTAAATGGTTTAGCAAAAACTCAATCATTTCCAATTGAGTAGACTGGTAGTTTGGTGCCCGTTTTACATATGGAACGGTCCTAAAGAAGACAAAGGAATATTAATTTCATTTATAAAGTGACACAGGTTAGAAGGATGCTGCCAGACCCCTTTCTTCTTTCATGACCATCAAGAGGCTCCCTGAAACATACCTAGCTGAGGACGCTGGTCTTCAGTTTTGGGCACTGTGGAAGGAGATGGCTGAGCAGCTGAAAATCCAAAAATGAAAGAGACAATTAGCCATAACTTGTGTTTGACTACTCGATTTTGGTGCTCCTGTTCATCATTCCACCAGTTATCTTAATTATGAACACAAGAGTCCTGCTCTTATGATAGGCAGCATCTTAGGGTAGGGGAAATTTTTCCTTTTTAACAAAATCAAATGAAAACATGGTAGCAAAACAAAGGCCCTCTAACTTATTTTAAAAATTTATTTGGTCAGTCCAGGTTTGATGCATGATACTGGATGCTTGGGCCTGGTGCACTGAGACGACCCAGAGGGATAGTATGGGGAGGGAGGAGGGTGGGGTGTTCAGGATGGGGAACACGTGTATACCTGTGGCGGATTCATGTTGATGTATGGCAAAACCAATGCAATATTGTAAAGTAATTAACCTCCAATTAAAATTAATAAATTTATATTTAAAAAAATTTATTTGTGCCCCATTTTTTCCAAAACTAAAAAGAAAATTTGAGATGGTTTACAAAACAAATGAAAATGAATCGCCCTCTAAAATAAATAAATAGAGGGAAATTACTAGGAAAATAAAATAAAGCACGGAATACTTTAAACATGGCCAAGATTGGGAAATGACCTGGCGTTGAATCCGTACTCAAAGCATCCCATGAGACATGTATTTGTTCATGTGGAAATCCATCCCATTGTTCACTTCTTTCTGTTAGAGAAATATGTCTAACCCCCAAACAGCCTGAATCACTGCATTTAAAGATCAGCTGCACTTTGGGGCCAAAGGGACAAACATGTTGTATGCTGAAAAAGCACCAACTGGCTAAAGAAATGATCATTTACTCCATCAAGAGTTACCCACTGCCTGGTGATAAGAGGGTTCAAGGTAGCAGGAACCAACACCATACCTTTCGACTGGGGGGTGGGGTGGCCATGGCTGGTCCAGGCAGATCTCCTGGGTGGTTCGTAAGGTATATCTGTAAAGACAGATAAAATGACTAAAAGATCAATGACGTGGCTTGATAATAGCTATTTTGTATGCTTTTTTAAAGTTTGTGCTTATTAGAATAAGTGAGAAGACCCAGTGATCCAAAGAAAAAATTCAACTTGGGTTTCATGAGATTTATGTTTTATTTACAAAAGATAACTCTATCTTTTATCGATCTAACCCATTTTCACCCATTAATCTGAAAACTCCCATGGACAGATTCTCTTGGAGCTGGTGGACTCCCCTAAAATAATTCACTACAATCATAGTCAACACCGTGTCGAGTTTCCTACCATCTGTTTGTTTTGCTTCCAACTTGAGCTGACTGCAGTCCATTACTCCGTCACGATGTGCACGACCTGTCTAAAACACAGCCTGCGGTATGAATGAATGAACTGATACCTGCTCGAGGCCTGACCCTAAATCCAACAAATGCCATTCGTGTTCCTTCCTCTTCTTCCTTGGAAAAGAGTACCGCCTTCTTTATTTGCCACCTGCCTCTCTCAGCCACCCCTCATTCCCCCTCATCCACTTTGATTAAATCAGTCTTAAGGGACTAGCTCTTTTTCTGTGCAAATGTCTACTTTTTCTCCTGCTCCAAATGAATTCAGGATTTCCCTAAAAGGAATCGCATGAAGTCGCCGGTAAGACTGAAACTGTATTGCCCCCGCAACATATTAGCAGTGGTCACAGAACTGAAGTATATGCCAATGATTTTTTTTTTTGTATTTATAATGTATTGTCACTTGTCTCATAAACCTTCATCACACTTTGCATACGCAAATTGAATAATTGTATTTCGGCACCCTCAGTGCAAGCTCTGTTATGATTTGACTCTATGTCGGTTCAAGTCTCCTTTAAAATATATTCCAGAAATGTTATTATGCATGCTCTTACTGACTGTGCCCATGCAAAGCTATGATAGAACCGTTTCACATCTACGTCTTCTTGGATTGGGAGGTCTCGGTTCAATGCCATGCGTCACTGGGCCAGCTGAGAGCCATACCCAGGTCCTGGAGCAGGTGTCCTGCTGCGAGACACCTGGAGGTGGCTATCAACTCTCACGTGGAGGGATTTTAGACTTGGTTCAAAATTGGCCATTTGGTGGGTCTGTCTTCGAAAAGCTTGACTATGTTGCAAAAGCCATGTCTCTTTCCATTTTCCTATCCCAGAAAGACAAGCAATGAAATGCGACGTGAACTCCAACACAGAATTGCCCTAATTTATTTGGTCTGTTTGGCTATGACCATCTCGACTGGTGTGGTCTGTGAAACCCTACTCTCCAGAGCTTTGGTTGAGTTTGATCACTTTCTCTGCTGCTGCGCCGCACCACTCCCTCTCCACTGGCATTTTTGTATTTTGGGACGTTTCCCACCCAGTCCCTTGGATTCTCATTTTTCTAATGTTGGGATTACACAGGGGAGTTAAATCTGCAGCTGCTATCAATTTTCCACTAAATTTCAACTTACGTTGCTGGGGGCATTTGCACACGGATTCTCATCGAGTTGCATTTGGTCTAGAAAATGGTCAGCCAGAGTTTCAATTTGAGAACTGTCTCAGAAAGAAAAATCTAGGAGGGCAATTGTAACAGTATCTTAGCCCACTACAGGGGCAGACAGTCACACCAACAACAGGGCTTCTATCTACAGAGTGAAAAGGCAAGATAATCCAGAAATGTGTTCCAGGTCCTCGTTCCTCCACAGACCAGCAGTACTGGTAACCTCTGGGAGCTTGCTATAAATGTAGAATCTCACTCTAAATCTACTGAATTAGAATCTGCATTTTACCAGATATGACCCTGCAATCCCACTCCTGGGGATATGTCGGGAGAAAACCATAATTTAAAAAGATACGTGCACCCCACTGTTTATAGCAGCACTATTCACAATAACCAAGACACGGAAGCAGCCTAAATGTCCACCAACTGACAAACGGATAAAGATGTGGTACACGTGTGCAATGGAATATTGATGCTGTTTAGTTGTTAAGTTGTGTCTGACTCTTTTGCAACCCTGTGGACCATAGCCCGCCAGGCTCCTCTGTCCATGGGATTTCCCAGGCAAGAATACTGGAGTGGGTTTCCATTTTCTTCTCCAGGGGATCTTTCTGACCCAGGGATCAAACCTGCGTCTCCTGCATTGGCAGGTGGATTCCGTCCACCTGAGCCACCAGGGAAACCACACAATGGAATATTACTCAGCCATAAAAAAGAATTACATTATGCCATTTCAGTAACATTAGATGGACCTAGGGATTATCACTCGATTGAAGGAAGCCAGACAGAGAATCCCAGGGACAGAGGAGCCTGGTGGGCTGCCGTCTGTGGGGTCGCACAGAGTCGGACACGACTGAAGCGACTTAGCAGCAGACGGAGAAAGACAAATATATGACATCACTTACATGTGGAATCTTAAAAATAATGACACAAAGGAGCTTATATACAAAATAGAAATAGACCCACAGACATAGAAAACAAGCTTATGGTTTCCTAAGGTGGGGGAGGAATAAATTAGGAGATTAACATATACACACTACTAAAAATAAAACAGAGAACCAACAAGGACCGACTGTATAGTGCAGGGAACTATACTCAATATTTCATAAAAACCTATAGGAGCAAAGAATCAGAAAAAGAATATATGTGTAGGTATGCTGCTAAGGCGCTTCAGTCGTGTCCAACTCTGTGCGACCCCATAAACGTCAGCCCACCAGGCTCCTCCGTCCCTGGGATTTTCCAGGCAAGAACACTGGAGTGGGTTGCCATTTCCTTCTCCTTTGTAGGTATGTATATGTATATATACACACACACATATATATATAACTAAATCACTTTTTTCTGTACACCAGAAAATATCATGACATTCTAAATCAACTATATTTCAAAACAAGATCTCACTTGACTTGGCTGTATGCTGAAGTTTGAGAAAGCCTGTTCTAGACAATTTCCTTTTTTCTTTTCTACAAACCTGTGTTCCTACAGATAATTATTTCAGAAATGCTATCTGAGTCTGTGAATGCCAATAAATGAGAGGACCAAGTTCTAGATTGAATGCTTTTGCCTGAAATATGAGAACGCGAATGGAATCAGTAGCCAGTAAACGTTAAGACTGCCCATGAAATGTACCTGGAAGAAATTAAGCACCAAGCCATGAATAAAAAAATATTTTGAAACTCTGTCCTCATGAAGTCCTTCTTAGAGTGCACAACCGTGTCCCATCCTGCCTCAAAAATCAGTCCGGACCTAACAACTCCAAGCCTGATTCTTGGCCAAGAACTTGAGATGTTTACATGAACAATGATTAATGTGCTCATGAGCATATTGCCATGGAAGATAAGCGGAGTTTTGCTTTTGTTCATGAAATTCTGCCCCAGGGCTGTCTTATCAGCTACTGGTCATGTGTCGTGGGGGCCCCGAGCCCCCTCCTGCGGGATGTGACATTGGGGAATGTCGAACCAAGCCTCGCTGAGACGAGAGACGACCATTTCAGTGACCTCGCCAGCAGCTACACCACCTCGAAGCAGAGCCAGTTTTGAGTAGTTCTGCTCCTTAGCTGCTTGAAAAATTATGAGACCGTGTACATTTGCTGTTTGCCCCTGATGGATTAGTAGATCATAAGACTTTGAGTAAGAACACAGTTTACATGTCACTTTTGGGGGTCATTTCAACCCACCCTTCATTTCTCTTCCATTTTGATCTTCAAGGCCATTAACTCATAAACTTGGCAGCAGGTCTGTGCCAGGGAAGGCTGCTTTCTGGCATGGGTTCTGCTCTTTTTATTTCTTTAACAGACTGTGTTTTAAAACTGAGCTTTATAAGAACCATTCCAGAGGCAGGTGAAGGTACCAAAGAAGTACGTTCTCTGCCATGATTTAGACTAAAACCCACAAAACTACAAAGAAGGAGTGTGACTATTGCTTGCTCCTTCACCCCAGCACCTTTGCTTATGTCCTGGCGGTTAAGATCACTGTGGTGCTGGAGCAGACTCTTGAGAGTCCCTTGGATTGCAAGGAGATCCAACCAGTCAACGCTAAAGGAAATCAACCCTAAACATTCATTGGAAGCATGGATGATGAAGCTGAAGCTGAAGCCCCAATACTTTAGCCACCTGATGCAAAGAGCTGACTCATTGGAAAATACCCTGATGCTGGGAAAGATTGAAGGCCAAAGGAGAAGGGGGCAGCAGAGGGTGAGATGGTTGGACAGCATCATTGATTCAATGTACATGTATTTGAGCAAACTCCGGGAGAGAGTGCAGGACAGAGGAGCCTGGCGTGCAGCAGTCCATGGGGTTGCAGAGTCGGACATGACTTAGCGACTGAACAGCAACAAGAGCAGTTCCTGATTCTGAGTGAGACTCCTCCCCACTGTTGCTCCCTCCTATAGAGATCAATGATGTAAGACAGCATCCTTGCTGTCCTTCTTGCAAGATTAGGTTCACCAAGTTTTATGCTCTCTTTGCATCAGGATCACTGAACAGCCCTGCTAGCCCTCTTCAAGTCCACCTGCCACTTTAAAGGACCAGAACTTGGATCGTGAGAGGGCTTACCCTCCCTCTGCAGGACCCATGCCACATGTACGAAGCAACTCTGGAGGCCCCTGGCGGTGCTGGATGTGAAAGGATGGATTCTGCCAGTTCTCAATGAGCTTGGATGCTTACGGCAAAGACACAAAGACCAAGAGCTATGGCCCCAAACCAGTCTCTAAACTCCCACTTAATGCATGGGGTTTTTAGAGTAACGCCTACTACCATGATGAAATTACCCTCTCCCATTCTCCTTCAGCTCTCCCTACAGTCTTCTAAACTCCTCTGCAAAGGCATGGAGGTCTGCTGGCGGGGGTGCATTTCACCTTCCCTTCTCAACCAGGTTTGCAGGTCTGTGGTTATAGCAGAGTCAGGGCAAAGGCAAGAATGCATTTTCAGCCATATGCTGTGATGCAGGCTTATCTGAGGAGACAGGGCATTAGCTGTGTGGTCTTGCTGTGACTGGAGACTGGCACTGCGCTGCAAACCCTGAAGGAGGAATCAGTGCAGATTCCAAGAAACGCTTGAAGAGCACCAGCTGAAAAGCCAAAGTCACTTGCAGACCCAAGACTCCAGTCTCTTTCAACAACACCCTAGATGTGTATCACGGTGTACAGGCTGCCATGGTGATGGAGGAGAGAGTAGGGTTACAGATCGTCCTGGGCTTACACCAGAGCTTTCCCATACACTGCTCCAAAAATATCAGGCAGGGCTTACATCGTGAGGTCAAAAACCAGCCTGCAAGTTTCCCCAAGTCAGACTTGTCTCTATGCCCCTTGAAGCCTCAAGGGGCTATTGTCCCCCAAAGGCATGCACTCAGCAAAAAAGGAGGAGGGTGCCTCTGGGGAAGATGGGGAAAGGACTTCTGGTAATAATAACTGACTCTCGGAGAAACGCATGTGATACCACGAAATGCGATCACAAAAAAAGAATGTAAACGGATCTGCCCATGTGCTAGCATTTTCTAAGAGGAGTGGACAGACTCATCTACATGCTAATTCAACAAAGGGATCATGCAAGAGGGTGCACTCGGAATCGGGACAGTTTGGAAACAAATAAATAGGAATGAGCACGGGAAGGGATGGGGGCTGAGGCATGAACAAAGAAGTATGTTGTCCATTGTGCAGTATCCTGTAAGGTCACCAGGTGGTCCTGGCTGATTGTGGGGAGCACTGAAAGGATGCAGCCACTGGACAGGGCAGGCTGCAAAGGAACCCTGGAATACAGGATCGATTCAGGGAGACGGACCGTGACAAGAGGAAAGGGAGGGTGGGGCAGGCCGCCCAGGGCTGGATGCTGGAGAAGGAAGGAAAGGAAGCAGGTGGGAGGGAGCACCACGGTGGCATTGGATGCGGCAGGACAGACGGATGGGAGGAGGGAGTCCTCCGTCTCCGTGGGTGTGAGATCAGAGACTCAGACGGATGCTGCAAGCCAAGGGCACAGGGCAACAGGAACTTGGGCCTCTATCCCCAAGGACCTCTCCCCAGTAAAGAGTCAGCAACCACCTCTTCTGAAAGAAACCCACTGACCACAGGCACACGGTCAGATTCCCAGGGACCCTCTCTCCCAGGGATGCCTGCACCACCCATCAGCCCCTCCCTGCCCCCTCCCAAGCCATGGAGAACTTCTCCAACCGCACCACTACAAAGTCATCCCTGCAAGGCTGACCACGGGTCCACCCCAAGTGTACAAACAAGTCTACTCTCCCCAGGTTCAAATTTCTCAGTCTGCCTGACAGCAAACAGCTCCCTGGCTCGTTCGCTCTGATTTGAAGTCCTCGTAGATATCTCAGACACCAATATTTACATCTCCTTTCAGAATCATAGCAGCAATCCTCCAAACAGGTATTTTGGTACAAATTTGAGTCTCTTCTGAGTCACGCTCGGATGACAGATGGAAGGAAAGTGTGTGATCAGGGTTTCGCCAGGTGAATGAACGTTGGCCACCCTTGCGTCTCCCTGGGGTGTCCCGCTATGGTCCTCCCAGCATGGTCCTCCCTGCCATTCTCCTCTCTCACACCTGGACGCTCCAGGGTGCTGATGAGCCTGCATGCAGGGCAGCAGTGGAGACTCAGACACGGAGAAGAGACGTGTGGACACAGATGGGGGAAGGAGAGGGTTGGACGGACTGAGACAGCAGCGCTGAAGCAGATGCATCACCACGTGTAACCCAGGCAGCCGGTGGGGAGTCGCCACATGACGCAGGCAGTCAGAACCCAGTCTCTGTGACAACCTAGAGGGGCGGGCTGGGCTGGGCGGGGGGACGGAGCTTCAGGAGGGAGGGGATGCATGTACAACATGTAGATTCATGTTGATGCATGGCAGAAACCGACACATTAGTGCAAAGCAATTATCCTCCAATTAAAAACAAATTTAAAAAGAGGATATAAAAATATGAATAAAACTTTATAATATTAAGAAAACGACCTCTTCCAAGTCCACCACATCCTCAAATAGGGTAAAAAGAAACTCTAGGGCCCACTGTTTTTTCTTTTTGAGTCAAGCGGCACGTGGGGTCTTGGCTCCCCAATCAGGGATCAGACCCTTGCCCCCGGAACTGGAAGCGCAGAGTCTGACCACCAGACCCCCAGGGAAGTCAAAAGACCTACTGTTCTGTCTGTGAAGCAACATGTAGCCCTGACCATCACACTAAGCCAACTCATATGCCCCCACGATCCCAACACCAGCTCACGATCCCCAGCTTTTGAGACTCAGACACATCCACGAAATCTCTTCATACAAACAAATGAACAACCCTTGGGCAAAGGTTTACAGGCAGCTTCTGCTTCTGTGAGTGTGCGTGGGAACTTCTTTAAAACACTTACAAAATCAGTATGATTTTCCTATACTTCCCGTGACCTCCCAAAGGTGCGTTTCCTGGCAGTCAGCTCAGGCACGTCTAGACCTAGCATGACACGTGCACGTTGATGCTCCTTTTGCAGTACGGGCGGTGGGTGCCTTTGGAGCCAGCCTAGATCACTGCAGACCCTGAGGCTTGTCCATGATTATGTGGTCTGCGTCAGAGATAACAAAGCACATTGGCTGAGCTTTTCTGCTGCGCTTTTCAGGAGGGACAGGGGAGAAAACTTTATGAGGTCAGAGGACAGAAAATCACCAGCTCAGTCCCAGTACCAGAGTGGTCCTCACCCAGAGAAGCATCTTTCCCTGTGCTAGTCGGCTCACTGGTCCCCCATCTTTTTTCATGGGGAGAAACAGCAACCCCAAGCTAGGTGCCTGGGACCAGGTCACACTGGGACTTGGGCACCCTGGACAGATGCTAGAAGCTGAAGAGCGACAGCTTGGGTCTAGGAAGGAAGATGGGAGTTCTGCATCCACGTTTGAACAGGCAGAAACCATCCCACAGCCCTGAGTCACGATTCCTCAGCTATGAGCCTTGCTCATGTCATCCAGCTGGTGGGGTTGTACATCCCAGTGAGGGCTTAGCTGATGGGACCATGCTTGCCCAAGGCCACCCCCCTGCACTTCTCTACCTGGCAACACTCCATCCTCTGGTACATGGCCCTTCCATTGCAGCGCACATGGCCCATCCCTTTCTGGAGGGAGGAATTTAGGGAGGAATTCTTCTCCCTTCCTGCTCCCACAGCTGCTATTGTCAGAGGTGGTGCTTCTACTGCAAGATCAGTGCTTTAGATTAAACATCCATTTCTGCCCCTCCAGCTCCAGGCACTTCACTCGCAAGGTGAAATATTATGCGTGTGAGTCTGTTCTGGCTCTAGGTGGCTTTACGGAAACATCTAGAGCTTTATGCTGTGTGCCATGGGCTTGTTCCCCACTGCACCCCATGGCTGGCACTCAGGAGAGTGGGTGGGCACCTGGGAGATGGCCAGGTCAGCTTTCTGAAGACAGGGGGCTCCCTGAAGTCTGGCTGATTTTTAGATCCCTAGCATCTAACCTGAATTGGCCCTTGATAACTACTGATTTTTTTTTTTCATGAATGACACATAAATTAATAAGCTAATTAAGTCATCAGGAAAGACATAAAGATTCAGGTGTAAATATGATCGATTACATGCTTCTGCTCTAAAAGGCTGGCTCTCATGACAGCTGGGAACTGGCTACTTGTGTTAGAGGGATGCCACTGGTTCCGGGTTATGCAATTAGGATGGATGGATGATATTACATCCTTCTGTAAACTTGAAATTGGATGGGCATTGGGAATGACTTCTCGGCACGTCTGTGTCTGAGAGCAGCTGGTGAATGGGCTGACCTGCTTTTCAGCCTGCAGTTCAGGGAGGGACTGTCCCTGTGATCTCTGAGCAGGAAGGTCTGACTGATTCTAGGCTCCAGACCCACAGAGGCAGAGTCAGACTGTTTAGGGCTCCCATCCAAGATCAGCTGTGTCACGTGACGTAGGTCACGCATCTCACGGGACATCCTGGGATGTCTCTCAAAAAAAAAAAAAAACAGATGACACAGGGGTGTTTTCGTACCTGGCCTAGTTGTAATTCTTTGCGTAGCTTCGGGATATACTGAAGTATTTGGGAAAATAAAAGCTGCACCCCCTGCAGACAAAAGGAAAGACAAAACACGTGAAGATCTTGCTGCCGTGGTTGTCCGTCTCAGCAACAGTGCCTAGCCTACTTTCCCCCTGACAACTAAGGCAGGCGGCCTCCTGGAACCAGCCATGCCTGATCTGGGGAGCAGGGACAAGGATGCGGGTCAGAAACCTTTGCTGAAGCTGGAAGGGACGCTCCACTTGGCATACAGGGTCCTGGGTTTGGATTATTCAGCTTCCTCCTGAAGCCCCTTCCTGTGTTTCTCCATCTTCCCACAAGCTACCTTTATTAGAACAACTCTATGCTGGGTGTTTTCATTTTTCAAGTTGTATAAAAATCCATAAAACATTTTTACAGAGCCCTTGGAAAGTCATACCAGAGAATTATAACTATTTTGCCAAAGAATATATGGATCTAATTAAAAATGAATTCACATCTCTGTTCATATACCTGTCTTCCCTTTCTCTCTCTCAATCAATGCTCAACTTGTTAACGGACAAAATTCCCTTTTTTCCAGCTCAGTCTGTTTGGAATGTGCCAACCTGCTTTTCGATTGCTTCTATGTTTAGCAAGGACAAAAATAATGTGACACTTTCATTCCCTGCTAAAAAGAATTTTTAAATGACTACAAAGTTATCTGAAAGTATGTGTCTTTTCAAAGCATTTCCTAAGGGAGGGGAATTACTTTATCTAAGGTGCTTGCTATTTCTGGCCACGAGGTTATTAAAAAGCTTATTCTGTAACCTACATCAGAAAAGTGTATGATCAATTCAAAGCAATTTTTAAACTTCAGAATAAAAACATAATGTTCTGAACACTGAGGGCCAGCTCAAGAGATCAACTAGCAATCCCTGCTATACTCAAGCTTGGACTCACTCATATTATATGTTTAAAAATAACACGGCAAATATTTGGGAAACAGCTGCATTTCTCTGTGTGGGTTGTCCATGAATTGGCTGGCTTGCTTATGAGGGGTTACTTGGTCCTTCCAACACTCGATGGCTTTCTCCCTAGCCTGGGGGGTGGCAGAGGGTCCCGGGAAAATGATACAGTGGGATTAGCAGCCTGTGGTCAGGCTTACACAGTGTCTCCATCACAATGGAGAAAAGGGATGCCGCCAGGACCACATTCATCCACAGAAAGCCCAGCCTCTACTCTCAGCCTTTACTGTGAGGGGAGGGAGAAGGGTTAGCCAGGAAGAAGCATCATGTTAAACTCTATCAGTTTCAGGCCAAAAAAAGATAAATAAATATTAATAAGATGTAGAATCAATAGTTAAGACATGGAATAGCAGGTATTTGGTTAGTCACTAACTTCAAATCTTCCAAAATCATAACACAGCCTCCCTTGCAACAAAAGCTCCCCAGAGGCAACCAACATTCCCTCCTACTGCCTTTTGCAAACGTACAAGGTCTGTGCAAGAAGATACAAGTCAAGTTAAATGGCCTAAAACTTTACCAAAAAGGGAAAAGTATAATCCCTATACTGCTTGTCCTAGTAAATACTCCTTTAAGAATTAAAAAAAAATTTTTTTTTAAGTGTTGAGTTCTCATCCTTTAATTTTCAAAGGAGAAAAAGGAGGATGCAAAGGGCCCCTTTATACAGGACATGCTTTTAGTTTCTACAGTCAGCACAGGGCATATTGGAGCACTCACAGCAGCAGACAGTAACCCAGCAAAGTGAGCTGAGGCTATGGCTAGAAGCTAGTCCTGCACATCTCCTGGCTGAAAGAAATCCTCTGACTGGCAAGGAAAGCAGGGGAGTACTCAGAGACCAAAGAGGCTGCGGTAGCGCCAACACAGAGCCCTGATCTACCAAGGACCCCTCCACCATCCACCTCTGCCATCTGCCTTCCTGCTGCACTGGCTGTCCCTGTTCCACCTGGAAAGCATGTGACCTGTAAACAAAAGCCTATGCTTGTCCTGAGGGCAAGGGGCGGGGCCAGCATTACCTGTGTTTCTAGCATGCATTAACCGTGGAGAGTTTTGTAAGGCTTTATCAACATCATCTGAAGTCAAATGTGGAAGAGGTGCTACAAAACAAAACAAAAAGGCAACATCCAAATGAAAAAAAGAGAGAGAATTACCTTCCTTGAAAAACTAAAAAAAAAAAAAAGAAGAAGAAAAAATAACCTGCCCCTCCCCCCGACCCCAACACTCCCCACCCTAAATATCATGGGCTGCTTGGAAATCTCTCCATGGCTCTGCTACCAGTTAGCATGTTAAAACCTAGATGGGGGTCTATATTGAATCCAGGGCTGCCAGGCAAAGCACTTACACCAAAGAGTTCACACCACTCACTGTTGCACTATCTCGACTAGCTCCTTCTGATCGTACTTGACCTTTGAAATATTAAAGCGTGCAGCAGACTCTGCAGATTCATGCCTCTCATTGCCAAGATGCCATTCCCATTCTGGCAGGCTAAGCCACATCTCAAGATACCAAGCAAAAACGCTCCTCATTTTTGTGTTCCAGTACGCAAGGGAGTTTGGTTTGGCTCTTGGGAAGATAAACGCCATACTTCCCATCAAGTAGGAGCCCTACAGTAACGTTTCTCCTGTTTGGACCTCATGGAAATGAAATAACGTGTGACTGGGTAAAGCTCTGTTTCCCTCTGATATGTGATCTTCTCGGCCAGGGGAACCCTGGAGGAGCAACTGAACACTAGAGGTGACTTTGCTGCTTCTTATAAAAGAGCCACTTTCACTCCGCATCTGGCTAAGTCATCACCTGCTGAGCATTCTCTCAGATCCTAATGGGAATCGGGTTAGGGCTGAATCCTCTGCATCTGAGGTTAAGAAGGACCTCAGACAGTGCTCTTGGTGGGGAGTGGGGACCACCTTACTCTCTCTGAGGTAGTGGAGGTGCGACAGAAGGATGTCAGCGTTGTAGCTCGGGGTGAGCCTCTGGAAGTCATCTTTGGTCATCTTGCACAGCTCCTTCCCATCGATATTCTGGAATAATAAGATGTCAACGTCCGGAAGCCCGTATTCTTTGACTGCCCACTCCAGCCACTGCCGGACATGGTCTGTACTCCATAGCGTGGGATCTGAAAGGGGACGGAAGAATATTTAATCAACGCCTGAAGACAAACTCCTGGGGCAAAGCCATATCCCAGGTCGGATCTCCCACTAGCCACAGCTTTCCAGAGCATCACCTGCCACTCCTCCAGAATTGTCAAGCCAGGCTCAGGGACCAGTCCAAGGAGAACATCCGAAGAAGAACAACTCACTTATGCTCAGAGACTACTGCTTTTAAAGTAAGGTTTTTTTGTTTTGTTTTTGTTTAAGCAAATAAGGGTATTTATTGATTCACATAACTGAAAAGTCCAGGGGATATACCAGCTTCAGGCATGGTTTGGTCCAGGAGCACAAACACTGTCACGAGACTCAAGTCTCTCCATCATTTGCCTCTCTTTCTTCTGTACTGGCTTCATTCTCTGACTGGTTCCTTTGATTTGTTGGGCCCTGTTGGTTTGAGTTTTCCATCCTAAAGAGCTAAACAACTTCCGTAAAGAGCTTCTGAGCCTCTTCTCCACAGTTCACTAAAACTCTTTAGGGTTGAGAATCACTGGACCAACTTGAATCACATGGCCATTCCTGAACCAATCACTATGGTCAAGGAGGTGGGCTGTGCTGATTCTTCACATCTGAATTACACGTCCACCCAGGAAGCCTAAGATTAAGTCACACTGAACCACATGGACTGACAACAGAGAGAAGGGGCTCCAGGGAACATCAAGGACTTGCTCCAAAAGGATGGAATGGATGCTGGTCAATCAAAAACAACACTGATGTCAATGCTAAGACCAGGTATTGAAAAAGTTTAAAGGGAATTATCCCGGAGGTGTAGGATTCGTCATACCACTTGCTTCTTTGTTGCTCAATTAACCTAAAGTTTCCTGGAGGGAAAAGGTTTTCTTCTTATTCATTTCTTTTTATTTTATTTATTCATCTATTCATCTGAATAAAGAATATCTGAATCACTCTGCTCTACACTGAAACTAACCTAACACTGAAAATCAACCAAACTTCAATTTAAAAGAAAATGGGAGGGACTCCCTGGCAGTCCAGTGGTTAAGACTCTCCGCTTCTAATGCAGGGAGCCTGGGTTTGATACCTGATCCCACATGCTGCATGGCACAGCCATAAAATAAATAAAATTTAGAAAAAATAAATTTTAATAAACAATGAGAAAAAATGAAGAAGAATCAATGAAAACTTTCCTTAAAAAAATACTGGTGCCTTTATATGAAAAAAAGAACAACATATATCAGAAAGATGTTAATTACATATTAACAAAAAAACACACAATATTTGTATGAAATGCTGGAAAATGTTGGAAATGACATGTAGGTCAACCTGAGCCCTAGCACCTCCCAGGAAGCAAGTGTTTCTAGGCGAAAGGCATCAGTCACACGATTTTCCTACAGAGAAGCTGGTCTGGCAACTCACTCACACCTGCAGGAGGCAAGCTGGCTGGGGGTGTTCACATTCCACAACCAAGCACAAACATCCACAGGATGCAGGCCGCGTTGTCACGCTCGGCCGCCAGGTACAGAAGGCGACCCCCGTAGGACTAGGAGGGCAGGGCCCTGGGGAGAAGGGGCAGGCGACCCCCTCAACGGAAACATAAGTTGAGAGCACCCCACGCAAACAGCCTGGGTGGAGAGTACCCAGTATGCCTTGCTGGGAGATGCGACTCCTCCCTGGGGTCCCTGAGCACCAGTAGACATCAGGACCAGGAACAAAAGGCCAGAGTTCTAATCCCCCCAGAGACTGCTTCTCTCCTCTGTGTGTTTCCCATGTGGAATGAAAACCTAGGTCTGGGGGTCTCTGGACAGGCTGGGAGAGGGCAGGCATGCCACGAGGCTCAGATCATCATGAGTGGAGACATCTGCTGTGGGAACAGACCACCCTTTTATCGCTTTCTAGCTTAATAGTTCTGGAATCCCTTTTGCTCTTACTAATGTTTGAGGCTGCTCAAGCATGGGCATCCGATGTGCTGTTGGAATACACTCTGTATTCCAGAGACAACAGAGAAACAGCAAGAAACAGCCAGTCACGAGCTGCCAGAATTCTCCTTCCTCCCTTCCACCTTCCCTCCTTCTTTCCTTTTCTTTCTCACTCTCCTTCTGTCTCCCCCTCCCTCCCTTCTTTTGTTTCTTCCCTACGGTTTCACATCTTTCTTAGTAGAAAGGAATCATTTTGACTCCAATAGAATTCATGCCCAGCCCACTGCCCTCCTGGACACCCCAGGAGAAACCACTATCCTGAAATGTTACATGCATTGCCCCTGTACATGTCTGAATACTCTTGCTGTATCCAGTATACATATTGTTGTGTGCCTTTCAACTTAATATAAACGACATCTAATTTGCTTTTGGCCCTCAGCACTGTATTTTCAGGATGTGTTCAAGTCCATCCATGGAGGTACAGTTCATCATTTAAGCTGCTCTTGCACACCCCCTCCCCATGAATATACCCAGTTTACTTATCAGTGAAGACCCCTGCATCCCCCTCCCCACCCACATGTGAAGGAATCTGCACTGGTCCATAGTCTGGGCTCCACATGAGTCATGAGGAGACTGAAGAAAAAAAAGCAAAATACTACAGATGCCTGCTCTCACTCACAGAGATGCTGAATGAAATCTGCAGGAGGGCAACCTGGGTATCAGTTGTAAAAAGCTGTCCAGGTAATTCTAATGTGGTTCAGACCATCTACTCCCGGGTTTCACTCCTTAAGAGTGTGATTACAGGACCTGGAAGCCTCTGCATTCCCTGGGACCTAATTAGAAGTTCAGAATCCCCAGATGCCATGCAGGCCTGCTGAATCTGAGTCTGTATTTTCATAGGATTTTCAGCTGACCCGTGTCCACATGAAGCCTGCGGAAGTGCTGGCCCAGGTGAGTACTTCCATGCAGAATCCATGGTCAAAGGACCCATGCCTATCTAAGATCTCTAGTTCTGCTACAAAGCACAGAATATCTATAAAAGCTCAAATGGCAGCGTTGACAGAAAGGTACGCCTACGCCTTTGTAATCCAACCACATGGAAACATTTTGTTAGCCTGTGAAAACTGAATGTTAACTCCATCCAAGTCATTGAACTTCAGATGGCTCTTTGCCATGAGGTCAGAATTCTGCTTTCACGGAAAAAACGTTCAAAACTTCAGACTGTTTCCATAGAAAGTTTTTTTCCCCCCTCCCTTTTTCTCATGGAATGTCCTGACTCCTCATCATATAGGAACAAATCATATATTGGTCTCAGGATGCCCTGAATTCAAGTCCTCTTTCCTTAGTTCTATGCAGAGGACAGTGAAATAGGCCTCTTAGAAAGAAGGTCCTCCCTTCCATAGGGTCCCCAAGTCATTTCCTGTAAATTCCACCACTGGGTATAGAACCCATGGAATGTCCATGCTTTGGTGTAACTACTTCCTAGAAATCAGTTCATTCTGGGAAGGCATTTTCTTCTCTTAATGGTGGAAACAAATTCTGAAAATGATACATAAATATCTTCCTGAAAGTTGCTGGCTTCACCTTACCATGGCCAAGTGACACCTTAGGAAGACAGCCGGGAAGGCCAACCTCTCTCCAGAATCCCTTGGTGTGCCTGTTAATTGGTTTCCCTTGCTAAGCTCAAGGTTGCAATGGCTCTTTCATTTTCCTTTAAGGGAATCTCATGCAAGACCCCGGAGGCCAATTTCTCTTTGATCTGCACTCTTACCGCTAAATTCTTGCTCCAGATTGGTCAAATGGCCCTTCTCTTGTCCTGGTGGCATGAGCATAAATCCCTACAACCTTCCCAATCATCAATTAGGCAGTACTTTTCAGATGCCTTGGAGAAGGCAATGGCACCCCACTCAGTACTCTTGCCTGGAAAGTGCCATGGACAGAGGAGCCTGGTAGGCTGCAGTCCATGGGGTCGCCAAGAGTCAGACACAACTGAGTGACTTCACTTTCACTTTTCACTTTCATACACTGGAGAAGGAAATGGCAGCCCACTCCAGTGTTCTTGCTTGGAGAATCCCAGGGATGGGGGAGCCTGGTGGGCTGCCGTCTCTGGGGTCGCACAGAGTCGGACACGACTGAAGTAACTTAGCAGTTTCAGACGCCTTCTAAAAACTGTGTGTGTTCTCTGAACTAAAAATTCCACTTCTAGAAATTTATCCTTAGGAAATCATAGAGGAAGTGCGCAATGATTTATTTTCAAGGATGTTCTTTGTAGTGTTGTTTATAATAGCCAAACATTGGAAACACCCTAAATGTCCCACACAAAAAAAGAACTAGTTAATTTGCTGTACATTAGGAACATTCTTGTGATATTTAGAGACTAAAAATTACACTGCTGAATATAGTTACTGATATAAAAAATGTTTAAAATAGATTTTTTGAAAACATTATGGTCGTATAATTATATTCTTCAAAGAAATACAAATATATCCTTGGAAAGAATTTTGAAGAGATAGGCATTGGTATGGCAATTATTGTGTCTGAGCAAAAGGCAATGGAGATTTAAATTTTTTTTTCTTTTCACTCAACTTTATCTTTTTTCTACAATGAACATGTGATACTTTGGTTAAACAGTTATTTATAAAATACGTCAGTTCAGTTCAGTCGCTCAGTCGTGTCCGACTCTTTGCGACCCCATGAATCGCAGCACGCCAGGCCTCCCTGTCCATCACCATCTCCCAGAGTTCACTCAGACTCACGTCCATCGAGTC
>SJYQ01010250.1:0-138695 GCA_006410935.1 Redunca redunca | reverse complement strand
CCATCACCTCCACTAGCTTTGTTCACAGTGATGCTTCCTAAGGCCCACTTGACTTTGCATTCCAGGATGTCTGGCTCTAGATTAGTGATCACATCATCATGATCATCTGGGTCGTGAAGATCTTTTTTGTACAGTTCTTCCATGTATTCTTGCCACCTCTTCTTCTTATCTTCTGCTTCTGTTAGGTCCATACCATTTCTGTCCTTTATCGAGCCCATCTTTGCATGAAATGTTCCCTTGGTATCTCTAATTTTCTTGAAGAGATCTCTAGTCTTTCCCATTCTGTTATATATATTCTCTGTGTTTCAAAATCAAAACAAGGTCGTACAAAGGACTGCACATTTGCATTTGCTAAAATGTTTTTATGACATTTTCATAAAATTTTAATATTACTTTTTTTATCCAGTTCATTCATGGGAGTTGTTTCATCAGAAAAGAACAAAACGACACCAAGTCAGGTTACTCCTGTATCGTTTTGGAATTTGATCTCCACACCTCTGCCCTATACGTTTAGAAGCAAAGAATATTAAAAAGAAAATATGAAAATGCGGCCGCTTGACAGAGTGAATGGGGACACTCCTTTGCAGTCTGTTTCTGGGGCGCCGTTATTCTAGACCACCTCTACAGGTGTTCTGCAGAGAGTGGTTTGCAAGGGTCAAGCCCGAACTCTTCAGTCTGAAGCACATGGCCCCAGGCTCCCGGGCCCCACGGTTTTCCTAAGCATCATTCCCAGCTTTTCCTCTACCTGGACCATCCATCCCCACACACCCAGCGGTCATGTCCTGAACCCACACCCCGGCTGTGCCCACACACCACCTGCAGGCTGAAGACTCACTTTTCCTGAACCCTCGCCTACACTCACCACCTCCTTGGTTATCAGTCCTCCACATTCTTGAGGTCTAGGAACTGATAGTGACTCCCTGGGAAGGGAAGTGAGGACAAGACAGGAGGTGCTGTTCCTGGCCCAGTGGCAGGGCCCACCCTGGGCTTCCCCAAGCTCCCTGTGCCAGGCATGGATGCTGCTCTTGTAAAAGGGTATTTTTTTAGGGTTCAAGTCAATGTGTGGGGTCTCAGCTCACCCTTCAGCTCCATAGAGCACCCAGGAGAGAGGCTTCCAGGTCTCCTCCATGGCCCATGATGGAGCAGCCAAGTTTTCTTATTTCCGCCCCACCCTGCCATCACAGAAGAGAGCTCACAAGCTCCCACAAGAGTCAACAGGTCTTCCCTCTTTCCCCGATCCCCTACTATGCGTATGAAGGAGAAAGGGGAGGGGTCACAGGATGAGCCCCAACCCAGGGTCACCTCTGCCTCTGTTCAGGGGTGGATCACACACCCTCTGCCCCCCAGGGAGTGGTGCAGCTCAGAACCTGTCTCCTAACCTCGTGACTGAGCCTGGGGCTTCTTTTCTTTTTAATGGCGTTATTTTCTTAATTGGAGTATGGCTGACTTACAAGGTTGTGTTAATTTCTGCTGCATAGCACAGTGATTCAGTTATACACACATATATTCTTTTCCATTATGGTTTATCACAGGATATTGCTTAGAGTAGGAGCTTGTTGCTTACCCACTCTGTATATACCAGTTTGCATCTGCTAATCCCAAACCCCCAGTCCATCCCTAACCTGTCCTCCTCCCCATGGCACCACCAGTCTGTTCTCTGCGTCCCTGATTCTGTTTCCTAGATTGGTTCACTTGCATCATATCTCAGATTCCATATATAAGTGATATGATATGATGTTTATCCTTCTTACTTCACTTAGTATAATAATTCTCTAGTTGAATTCCTGTTGCTACAAAAGGCATTATTTTGCCCTGTTCATGGCTGAGTAGTGTTGCATTGCATATATGTACCACATCTTCTTTACTACTATTCAACTGTCGGTAGACATTTATAAAACAATGTGTACATTCCACAGACCAATAGGACTTTAGTCTTAAGACCAATAGTCTTAGTCCTTAGACTAAGCTGAATTTAACTAAGCATTTAGGATATACACAAGTACTGCAGGGATTCAGAGGTGGTCAAGACAAAGATGCTGACAATCTGCCGAGGGAGGTAGCCATGAAGATGATCCACAAAATGGAATGAAATCTGTGTTATCCAAGCAGGATCTGGAAGTACAGAGAAGCAGCAGTTCATCCCAATCAGGGGACCAAAAAAAGGGGGGGTGGAGTTTTCACCAGAAGGGTTTGGCTTGAGCCTGCATGAACAAAAAGGATTTTGACCGTAGTACAATGACAGATGGAGAGGGGAATGGCAACCCACTCCAGTATTCTTGCCTAGAAAATCCCAGGGGCAGAGGAGCTTGGTGGGCTACAGTCCATGGGGTTGCAAAGAGTTGGACACGGCTGAGAGACTTCATTTTCTCTTTCTTTCAAAGAGAACCTTGAAGATCAATGAACGTCTTAATTCACATCCAGCATAGCAAATCTAGTGATCAAATAAAAGGTTTAATCAGGAGCCAGAACACTCATATTTGGGTTCTGATTCAACCATTCCTTAGATGCAAAAGTCAACCTCTCTAGAATTTTCTTTTTTTCTGTGGGTAATTAAGTGAAATGTCAGGGGAAGAGAAAAGTCAATGAGATAATGTATGTGGAAGCACTTTGCTAACAATAACACATTTCAGAGCAATAACGCATCCACACACTGGATTCTGCATTGCAAACTCTGCTAAATTGAAATAAACAGTCTATTATCACAGGGGAAGCCTCTTCCTTTCAACACAAAAGTCTGATTTATCACTTCATTTTAAGAAGCTTTCGGAGGTGCTTCTGGCAGAGGAATCACAAGCCGCTAGAGATAAGTTGTTTTGTTTTCAATCCTCCAGTTCAATTGTTTTGAAAACATCTATGTCTAGTCTCCATAACACGAGGACATCAAAATGGTAAATCCCCGTGGTACAGGGTTAAAAAAGAAAGTCATCTCTCTCTCTGCAGCCTCTTATTTGTATTTTAGATGATACAGTTAATATCCAAAAGTTTTACAAATGTTATTTCAGTAAACGGAGATTAAAACAATGAATAAAGCAAAGCGGATTTGCACTGTTTAGGCGGGAGTGGTGAGAGGTGAGGGGATGACAAGCAGTGGGTAGGATTAGGGTAGAAATTTTTTTTTACTTTTCCCTGAAACTGGATTCTGACTTAGTAGAATTCCACTGCTGCCAGGAAAATATTAAGTAGATATTTAAATTAAGCAAAAGGATACTGCATTGCTGAAGACAAACCGTGCCTTCTTGAAACAAAATACCTCATATAGGCAAGCATCCTGTTTCTGAGACACTTGCCCCACCCAAGAATGAACCAAACTGGTGATAAGTCCTGAGTGTCATTTTTCTTGAACAGTACCAATGTAAAATACTGGCTTCCAGAAAGAAAAATCACTCATGGTCATGAAAAAATACCAACAAAAATAAATTACACTTCTAAGTCATATCACAAGCCTATGAGGTCTTTGTTTATAAAACCAGACCCTGGCGAGGCTGCCAGTCTGCTGTTCTAGACACTCAGAAGCCTGCAAAAATAAGATTTAGTATTTTGCCGCCTCATCAGAACAAATTTTACATTTATAAAGAAGCCTGAAAAAGAGAACTGGCTCAAATTTGAGCTTCAAGAAATTGAAATTTGAGCTTAAGAGCCTACAGTCAAGGCCACTTCTGAATCTTTTCATTTCCAAACAATGAATGCGGTTCAGGCACTGTTTTAATAATGACTGATTCCTAGTTTTATTGTACTTTTGTCAGTGAATGAGGTCTATATGATATTAAATTTTTGAAGAATGGTTGTTACTCCTATGGCAGTTTCTGCAAATGCCCTTTGAGTGCTTAAAAAGAAGGCTTCTAATTGTTGAGTACAGGTTTCTAGAAATAAACCACTAGATCAAAATTAGTAATTCACACATAATTTCCATGTCACTGATCTATCAAAAGCTGAGAAAGGCAAGTTAAAATCTCTCACTAAAGTGAACTGGTCTATTTCTCTATGTAGTTCTTTATGTATTTTGAGGCTATGTTATTAGGTACATTCAGCTTTATCATCATACATTCTTCATAAATGTAAATACTTTTTATTATGTGGTAACTATCAGTTTTCTCCAGTAATGCTTTCTGTTTCCATTCTTGTCAGCTTTAATTTGGCTGTGATTTGGCTAGTGTATCCTTTCCTATCTCTACTGGCATTCCTTGTCTGTGTCGGATCTTTCTGCAAATAGTACATAAATCTGGAGTACTTTTTAAAAATCAGTTTTAGCACTCTCCGTCTTTAATGACAAGTTCGAGCTACATACATTTATTGTTACTGGTATATCTGATTTCTAACAGTTCACTCTTTCTGTGATTGCCATATCTGTTCTTTCTCTTTTCAAATATCTCATTGAGTTCATCTATTTTTCTTTGCTCCTTTTTGTTTGTTTGTTTCTCTACTGGTTGGGTGTTTAACTTTCTACTCCAATTTCTTCACTTTTTAATCTTTATACAAAATAAAAATTTAATCCCCAAATGTCCTTTGCCCAGAGTATTAAGGAACCTTTAACACTAGTCATTCATCGCTATGCTTATATAATAATGTCAGTCAATATTTTTATTCAACATTATTAGAGTCTGTGGCAGGAAAAAGGATGTTAAGAGACCAGAATAGACCTACTAGAGTTTTGTCAGTTTCTCCCAGTTCCTGGAAATTTCCTTCTATTGTCCTCTGTGCCCTGTTTGGCTATTGAGAGGTTTACTGTCCTTATAACTGTCATTATTTTCTGCTTGCCTTCTTTCTTTTTATAGGGGGGTAACTAGTGAGTTTACTAAGTGGTCTTTTTTTTTTTGGCCACATCCAGTGGCTTGTGGCATCTCAGATCCTTGACTAGGGATGGAACCCGAGCCTCAGAGCAGAGTCCTAGCCACTGGACCCCCGCGGAAGTCCCCGCCTCTAAAGCCCTTTGTCTCTGGTGTTCTGCAGTCTCACGGTAACGTGATTAGAGAAGATGAATTCTTCTTTATCTTTCTCTAGATGGTGTTTCCTGTATTTGGAGAATGGTTTTATTCATCGATTTTGGGAAACTCTTAGCTGTTTATCTCTTCAAGTATTGCATCTCATCCATTCTCTTTATTCCCTCTTTCTATAACTTCTAACAGGTCTACCCCGAGTCCTTCCCAACTGTTGACTTTTTTTCTTAAACTTCTTCCCCTTTTTGTCACTGTGCAACACTCTGAAAACAATCTTTAATTCACTTCTCAGTCTTTCCATATCAACTGTTTAATCCATCTACTGAGTTTTTTATATTTTTTGATCTGAATTTTGAATACTCTCCTGTGTTTCTAGGAATTCTATTTTTCCTTCTTCAATATTATCCATTCTTTTCCATAATATTTTTCCTCTCTTTGCTTATTCCTTCTTTTATGTATCTGTTGTTTAGAAATTAAGCCGTGTCCAACGCATGTGATTTCATGGTCTGCAGCCTGCCAGGCTCCTCTGTTTATGGGATTCCCCAGGCAAGAATACCAGAGCGGGTTGCCATTTACTTCCCCAGAGGAATCTTCCCAACCTGGGGATCGAATCCTTGTCTCCTGCGTCTCTTGCATTGGCAGGCAGATTCTCTACCTCTGAGCTACCAGTGAAGCCCTTTAGGTATCTAGTCAATTTTTAAATCTACTTACTTTATATTCTCTATTTCATACTTTAATTACTTAACATTACTGAGGGTTTAATCATGTTGTCTGTTCTTTCTGCTGAATCTTGGTCTCAATAGATTCTTCCCGTTTTCATAATTTGGGTTTGCAGCATCATCTTCTGCAGGTCTTTATCTGTAGGAATTCTGTCAAGCTTGAATTGAAGGCGAGCTTCTCCAGCAAGATTTTGTCTTTATTTCTAGCCCATAACCACTTTGGGGCTGGGGACTGTTGGAACACACAGCTGTATGCATGAGTTAGGAGGTCCAACCCCTGCTTTTGCAAGTCCAAGATGTCATCTCCTGTCCCTAATTAATCTTTAAAACCCAAATATCTGTATTATAGACATCAGAACCCCACCCCCATCCACAGCACCTAAGATAACATGAGACAAACGGGACAAATAGGCTGCCCTGTTCTGTTTCTGCCTTGTCTTTAGTCCATAAGGAACTTGCTGACTTTCTCCCCAGTTCAGCTGTGCATTCAAAAGGCTGTTAGATTTTATGCATCATTTCCAGGGACTCTGTGAGAGGCCCTTTTAAGTTCAATGGTTTACTAGAACCAAGAGTCTTCTCTGCATAAGTTTTATCCATCTACCTTAAAACTCTTCCCTTTTCACTGTAGCCATCAACCTAGCTCACACTATGCTCCACTTCATTCATGGATTAAATAATCAATTGTCAAAAATTAACTGTACATACGGATTGTTCAATACCCTAGGGAAGAGCACAAAGAACTGTTAAAAAAAAAAGGTGTGCCTACTTTCAACTCACTGAGAATCAACAATTCCATCATATATTTTATTCAAGAAATACATGACTACATTATTTTTGTTGGGCTCTAAAGATATATTTGACATTCAGACATGCCAAAATATTTCACTGGGATAGTCATTCTCAGCTCTTCCTAAGTGGGTTATCTAGCTTGGAGATTTTGTTTTTCTTTTTTTTCCTGTTTCCTCCTCTTAGTACTCCATGACAACACTGCATATGCTCATCATGCTTTAGAAGTGGAGTGACCTGTTCTGCTTAAAAGTCTCTCCCTGCTTGGGCTGTCTCTCTTTGCTCCTCTTTAAATACTGGTATCCCTGGAGTTTTGTCCTCCACACTCCTCACTCCACAGATAGCCCCTGGCCTCCTAGACTCTCATGTTCCAACTACAGCGTGCATGCT
Source organism: Redunca redunca (assembly GCA_006410935.1). Classification (NCBI taxonomy): domain Eukaryota; kingdom Metazoa; phylum Chordata; class Mammalia; order Artiodactyla; family Bovidae; genus Redunca; species Redunca redunca. Next base: position 131,866 of record SJYQ01010250.1, on the reverse strand, counting down.
GTATTGGTTTTCAAGGGGCGCTGCAAAGAGAACCACACACCAACTGGCTTAAAACAACAGGAACGTGTCTCCTCACAGTTCTGGGGGCTAGAAGTCTGAAATCTAGCTGTCAGGAGGGCCAAGCCCGCTCTGGGACTCTGAACAGAATCCTTACTTTCCTGCCCCATCTTCTAGGGGTGGGTGGCATTCCTCAGGGCTCGCTACAGCTGCACCCTTCTAATCTCTACCCCCATCCCGACATGGGCTTCTCCCTACATCCTCACAACACCTTCCCTCTGCGTATGTCTGGGTCCAGATGCCCTCTTCAGATAAGGGCACCAGTCATTCTGTCAGGCCCACCCTTGTGACCTCATCCTTGATCAAATCTGAAAATACTCTATTTCCAAATCAGGTCACATTCCAAGGCACTGGAAGTTAGGATGTCAATGTATCTTTTTTTTTTGGTAGGGGCACAATTCAACCCATAATAAATGCTTATCTTTTGAGTGTAGGGCTGTCTCCCAAATGCCTGAAGAAATATGAGAAGAAGAGCTGCAATTTTTGGAAGCATTACCATATCCCAAGCACTGTTTATACTCTTCACACATGCATCTTATTTAATCCATACTACCATCTTTATTTTGATGGCACAGAAATTAAGGCTCAGCAAGATTAAATGACTTTCCAGAGCTAGAAAAGGCATAGTTTAGAACTCAAATGTATGAAATGTATGATCCTTGATAAAGGACTTTAGCCCTATGCTCTACAGGACACACTGAACTGCCTTACAGGTATCCCCTGGGTATCTTAAGTACGGGATGAATCAAACGAACACCATGCGTGCACGCACACTCAGTTGCTCAGTCATGTCCAACTCTTTGCAACCCCATGGACTACAGCCCTCCAGGCTCCTCTGTCCATGGAATTTTCCAGGCAAGAAACCTGGAGTGGGTTGCCATTTCCTTCTTCTAGGGATCTTCCCAACCTAGGATCGAACCCACGTCTCCAGCATTGGCAGGCAGATTCTTTACCACTAGCACCACCTGGGAAGCCCAAAGGAGCATCATCTATCTTAAAATTTTTTCTATATTTACGAACATCCGCCCAGCTATTTTTGCTAAATCAAAGCTATTTTTAATTAGATTCTTCTCTTGGTTAAAAAAAAAAAAAAACAGATAAATCATTATCATCATGGAAATGTAAAGGTTAAGAGCTGAGCAACATCTCTTGAACATCAACTTTACTCCATGCCTTACTACTTACATCTTTGAAAAGGCAATTTTAGAATCTACAACAATTTAACAAATTTATTGCATCATTCTGAATTCTTGTGTTCTTCCTAGACACTTTTGATCACGTATTAATAGTGTACAAATAAGAGCTCAGACTCTGGATTCAGACAGAGCTGGGTCAGAATTCTGGCTTTCCGTATCATCGGCTAGGACATCTTGGGCAACCATCTTACTTCCCTAGTTTTAGTTTCCTTATCTATAAAGTGAGAATAATAAATAGTTTCTACACCATAGGATTTTTGTGGAATTTAGATGAGATTGTTCTTGTTCAGTTGCTCACTCATGTCCAACTTTTAGCAACCCCATGGACTGCAGCACGCCAGGCTTCCCTGTCCTTTACCATCTCTCCTGTCATCTTCACCATTATATGAGATAATACATTTTCAACAAAGAACACGGCCAAGCGGCTGACAACAGTGTGCCCTTAGCAGACGGTCACCATTTCTGTTTTTATTTCAGCCACGTAGAACCCAATGACAGTTGCCTCAATTCAGCTCACAGTTTAAACATATATTAACCGGGACCTTAGGATTTAAGTTTTAGTTGGTTGGGTTGTTCAGTTGCTTGACTTAGCATAAAAAATTGTAACCAGAAGCTTATAGAAACACATTCCATAATGTAGACATAATGGGAGAGATCTTTGGGACTGTTTGGAGGCATGACAAAGTAAAGCAGAGAAACGTGTAGTTTATTGAAAACAAATGTGTGGTTACCGAATGGGAGAGGGAAGGGGGGGACAAATTAGTGCTGTGGGATTAGCACATACAAACTAGTATATATAAGTAGATAAGCAACAAGGACATACTGTATAGCATAGGGAATAATACTCATTATCTTAATCTAATCATGGAGCACAACCTGTAAAAATACTGTGCCACTATGCTCTATGCCTGAACTAACACAGTATCGTAAACTGACTAGGAGAAAGTCAAAGCATTCATCACTCAGTCATGTTTGACTCTTTGCAACCCCATGGGCTGTAGTCCACCAGGCTCCTCTGTCCATGGGATGTCCCAGGCAAGAATACTGGAGTGGGTTGCCATTTCCTTTTCCAGGGAATCTGCCTGACTCCAGGATTGAACGTGGATCTCCCGCACTGAATGCAGATTCTTCACTGTCTGAGCCACCAGGGAGGCCCCCATAATACTTTAATTTTAGAAAAGAACTGCTTCATCCGCAGATACTTAATCACTGAGTGCAGGCCTGAGGATTGGCTCTGGTCTCACCCGTCTGTACACGTACCCTCGGGAAAGTTATTTCACTTCCCCAGGGCCCAATTTTCTCACGTTTAAGAGTTTTATGGGACTTCCTTCATGGCTCAGGGCTAAAGAATCCGCCTGCCAGCGCAGGAGACAGGTGTACGCCCTGGCCTTGGAATAGTCCACGTGCCGCAGAGCAGCTAAGCTCATGCACCACAGTGACTGAGCCCAAGGGCCACAACTCCTGAGACACGTGTGCCTAGAGCCTGCGCGCTGCGGCAAGAGAAGCCTCTCCGACGAGCCCACACACTGAACTGTAAGTAGCCCCTGCTTGCAGCAACTGGAGAAAGCCAACATGCCACACCGGAGACCCGGCACAGCCAAAATAGACACACACATACATTTTAAAAGACTTTAAGGATAGGGCTCCCTTGTGGCTCAGCTGGTAAAGAATCCACCTGGAACACAGGAGACCCTGGTTTGATTCCTGGGTTGGGAAAATCCGCTGGAGAAGGGATAGGCTACCCGCCTCAGTATTCTTGGGCTTCCCTGGTGGCTCAGCTGGTAAAGAATCTGCCCACAATGCAGGAGACCTGCGTTCGATCCCTGGGTTGGGAAGACCCCCTGGAGAAGGGAAAGGCTGCCCACTCCAGTATTCTGGCCTGGAGACTTATATGGACTGTATAGTCCACAGGGTCACAAAGAGACGGACACGACTGAGCGACTTTCACTTTCAATGATAGTTAAAGAGTATGTGTTCACTTGACTGGATTGTGGGATGTCTAGATATTTCATTAAACATTATTTCTGGGCTAATCTGCAAGGGTGCTTCCAAAAGATCCCAGCCTTTGAATTGTGAGATTGAGTAAAGACTGGGAGAGGGTAAGAGTTAGAGAGAGACTGGTTCTGCTTCTTTGAAGAACTCTGACTAATAAAAGAGCTGAATGAAGATCAGCAAGAATCTTGCAAATGCATCCCCCGTGATCCTCTGATTCCAACTAACTAAGGGTAGATTCCCACTAACTCGACTGATGCATGCTTACTGACTTCTGCACATGGGCCACGAGTTTGCTGCTTTGTCTGGTGGTAAAGAATGCAAAAGACATTATCACCAACTCATGATGCTCTCAATCTGATAGAACACACAGGGTTATAAATAACCATCTTTAAAAAGATTGTTGTCGTTGTTCAGTTGCTAAGTTGTGTCTGACCCCATGGACTGTAGCACACCAGGCTTCCCTGTCCTTCACTTTTTCCCAGAGTTCGTTCAAACTCGTGCCCATTGAGTCAGTGATGCCATCCAAGCATCTTGTCCTCTGTTGTCCCCTTCCCCTCCTGCCTTAAATCTTTCCCAACATCAGGGTGTTTTCCAATGAGTCAGCTCTTTGCATCAGGTGGCCAAAGTATTTGAGCTTCAGCTTCAGCATCAGTCCTTTCAATGACTATGCAGGCTTGATTTCTTTTAGGATTGACTGGTGTGATCTCCTTGCAGTCCAAGGGACTCTCAAGAGTCTCCTCCAACACCACACTGTGAAAGAATCAATTCTTCAGCACTTAGCCTTCTTTATGGTCCAGCTCTCACACGTGTACAAGACTACTGGAAAAACCATAGACTTGACTATACAGACTTTGTTGGCAAAGTGATGTCTCTGCTTTTTAATACACTGCCTAGGTTTGTCATAGGTTTTCTTCCAAGGAGAAAGCATCTTTTAATTTCATGGCTGAGTACACTGTAATAAAACATTGGCCATTTGGACTTGGAGAGTATTTTCTTCCATTGCTTGTTATTCATCTACTTTCGACCCGAGCTTGGAGATGTCATCTTTAGAAAAGGTCTTGTGCAAGCCATAGGAACTTTCTGCCACTTTGAGAAATCAAAATCCTGACTTTCTAAGAAACCAGACCAGCAAAGACTCACACTGGGCATATGCCTTCTGTCTGCACTGAGCTGTTTGTTAACATAACTCCCTCTGTCCACAGAGGATGTCACAAGGAAGGTGCTCACGTCTGAGTTAAGCCCAAGTATAATGTCCAGAGATTCTGCTTTTTAGGATTCTGCACCAGGAAAAACATTCCCTTCCCTGTGAAATTTATTTCTGAAAAAATACATTATTTCCCCTATGGATCTTTTTATGCTGGCCACCAGGAAGCTCAATGCTATTCTAGAAACTAAGCCACAGCATCTTGGCCAAGCTTGTGGCCAAAAGAGCTGCATTGTTCCTTCAATGTGACCTTGGTTTTCTATTAATATTCCTAATTGCCTTAGTCATGGCTGTTGAGTTGCAAAGCCGTGCCCAGCTCTTTTGCAACTCCATGGACTGTAGCCTGCCAGGCTCCTCTGTCACGGGATTCTCCAGGCCAAAATACTGGAGTGGGTCACCATTTCCTTCCTCCTCCAGGAATCTTCCCGACCCAAGGACTGAACCCAAGTCTTCTGCACTGGCAGGTAGGTTCTCTACCAAACTGAGCCACCTGAGAAGCCCAACTGCCTTAGTATCACTGCCCAGTTTCTAAGTGATCAGCAGTCTGGCTCACGTGATGATCAGGAGTTTAGTCTGCAAGGCATCTCAAATCCTTCATGGAATTAAACACTGTATCTAGTATACATATGCATTATAGACTATAATACAAAACCACATAAAGTGTGATGAAGGGATTGCTAAGACATCATCAGAGAAGCAATGAAGGTGCCTAAAGATCCAGGGTGGTTTCTTAGGGTGGATTTCAAAGGTGCCTTGAAAAGCGAGAAGGACTTGTTAGCAGGGGACCGGAAGGATATTCCATCAGAGGGAACCGCCTGGGAGAGGACAGAGACGACAACGCAGCACAGGAGTAGAAAGATACGACTCGGGGAAAGGCCAGGGCGGAGGGAAACGGTGCAGGTGGCGGGGCTTCGGAAAGCGCATCATGAGGGGACAAAGGAAGCTGTTCCTCATGGTCATGCTTACGGTCATCGTGTTCCCCAGCTATTTGGAAACACGTGTCTGAATCACTCATCTGAGCTCTTAATCATGCTCTCCCCGCCACGAATGACTTAACCTCATGCGGCCGGGTCTTATCTGCTTCTCACAGGCTTCGGTCATTTCCTCTGTGACTAGTACAAGAGTAACAAGTACTCGGTGGATACCTTACATGCTGAGTAGAAGTCCCCCGGCAAGGAGAGCCGGAGCACGACACGACAGGAGAAGCCCCGGCCACGTGTGTCTGGGGACCAAGGACTGGAGGCTTTAAATCTCCTAAAGCTTCTATTTTTGGTGACTGGAATATTCCAAGTGCTTAGTGAATGAATAAATCAATGATTACAGACNAAAAAAAAAAAAAAAAGGAAGAAATCTTCTCAAAATGATGTAAGCTCCTGAAACCAGAGGTTCTGTTGCATTTTGCAACTTTGAAGAAAAGTGGGTAAAGACCATGCCTTCCTCTTTGTCAGCCCTGTTGCTTGGCACGTTGCCAAGGACACCGTCAAGACCTAAACCGTGACTGCGGGAGGCCACCCGGCACATGGAAGGACAGTATCCCTGATGCTGAGGCTTCATCAGACAGCACAAAACCTATGTTCCCCAGAACAAACTAGTTCCACTGTGCAAGAAGGACCCACTGCTTCTGAACATCTGTCTGTGGTCACAGCCTCGGTGCAGCAGAACTGGAAACACCCAGGAGTCAGATTCCCGGCTGTCCCCGAGCTGTCTATGCTGTTGATGGGAACACAGTAAAATGCAGGCAGGTACCACATTTGATCTGATTGGTCTGAATGGAGCTCAGGGCTGTCACCAATGAACAGAGAGCTGCGGGGCTTCTTCCTCAGCTCTCACATCGGACTTTGCGCCTTGAGTGGCCCTGGATTTCGCACTGAACGCCTTGACAAAACACCTTTACAGAATTTATCATGTCAACCAATGACATGTGCCAACCACAGCTCCCAAAACACATCCAAAGGAAAAAGCTTTGGGACAATTCTTTATTTTGCCAACTCCCTTTCCCAAATGATGTCTTTATTTCAAAAAAATGAAAGTGTATTAAAGCAAAATTATTTGTGTGTATGCATACTCAGTCATATCCAACTCTTTGTGACCCCATGGACTGTAGCCCACCAGGCTCCTCTGTCCATGGAATTCTCCAGGGAAGAGTACTGGAGTGGATGGCTATTTCACATTCCAGGGGATCTCCCCAAACCAGGGATTGAACCTGTGTCTCTTGCATTGGCAGGTGGATTCTTTACCACTACGCCACCTGGGAAGCTCAGAATTTATTTAGTATCTTCCATCTAGTCAAGGCTATGGTTTTTCCTGTGGTCATGTATGGATGTGAGAGTTGGACTGTGAAGAAGGCTGAGCACTAAAGAACTGATGCTTTTGAACTGTGGTGTTGGAGAAGACTCTTGAGAGTCCCTTGGACTGCAAGGAGATCCAACCAGTCCATTCTGAAGGAGATCAGCCCTGGGATTTCTTTGGAAGGAATGATGCTAAAGCTGAAACTCCAGTACTTTGGCCACCTCACGCGAAGAATTGACTTATTGGAAAAGACTCTGATGCTGGGAGGGATTGGGGGCAGGAGGAGAAGGGGACGACCGAGGATGAGATGGCTGGATGGCATCACGGACTCGATGGACGTTAGTCTGAGTGAACTCCGGGTGGTGGACAGGGAGGCCTGGCGTGCTGCGATTCATGGGGTCGCAAAGAGTCGGACACGACTGAGCGCCTGAACTGAACTGAATCTAGTCTAGAGCTCTTCAAACCCTATAATGCATGAAAATCACCCCCCAAAATGTGTTAACAAAGTAGAATCCTCCACTCCATACCTGGATTCAGAAAATTTGGAGGTGGGCATTTTTACATCCTAAGTCTACCAGGTGACCCTGATGCAGGTGGTTCTGATCATACTTGGAGAAACATCTTCCAGTTAACCTCCAGATTAAGCTGAGTCAACAAGAGCCATTGAACTGGGTCCCCTGTCTGGGGCTCATCTTATTAAGAGTGACATCACTGAATGATACTTTGACCTGCAACCATGAACACAAGAAACAGCCCAACCCTGTGAGATGCAGACCTAGATATACAGCTATTCACACCACATAAGACAGATAATAGGTAGACAGATGATGGATAAACAGACAGATGGAAAGACAGACAGATACCAATGACAGAGCAATAGATGATAGATAAATGAGAGGCAGGTAGACAGATATATAGGGAGCTGGAAAGATAGATACAGATGATAGACAAATAGACAGATGATAAATGAGAGGTAGATAGACAACAGATTTATGGACAGACAGAGGGAAAGATAGATGATACAGGTGACAGGTATATACAGACGGTAGACAGGAAGAGCACATGTGCTACACCTTGAGAAGGAGAGGCATAGCCAGTGGCGTTTCCAGGACGCCAGGTGAGAGTCAGGGCTTCCAAGGGTGTCTGCTGGCCTTACTGGCTGCGTGCTTTCATCTGACTTCCCTGTTACCTTCCAATAACAAACCAAGGGACACATTTTTCTCTAGACTCAAAATTAAGAGCTGGACCATCTTCCCCACATGTTTTCTTTTAATCCTGGGGACATTGAGGCATGTATTGATTAAGGCATCGCCTTCACACAGCCTGCTGACACCTTGGACCCAAATAACACCCACTGTTTGCAACTGTGCAGGATATAAAGTTTGCGTTAATATATACATATGTGCTAAGTCGCTTCAATTGTGTCTGACTCTTTGCAACCCCATGCACTTAAGCCCCCCAGGCTCCTCTGCCCATGGGATTCTCCAGGCAAGAATACTGGAGTGGGTTGCCAGTTCCTTCTCCAAATATATACATCAACATACAAACCTCACCCCTGGTTTCACTACCTGTTAAGTTCTTACTTTAGCCCATGTTCTCTATCCATTTACTTTGAAAGCAAATTCTGTCTTTTTCTTTTACTTATATTTTGTGTGATCTTTCTTAAATCCATTCTGAAAGAAGGAAACAGTGTAAACATATTGAATCAGTATTTTTATTCTTTAGGAATATCTAACGAGCCTTTATAAAGCTCCTGAGTTAGACACGTGTGTGTGTGTGTGCGTGTGCGTGTGCGCACGCGCACGTGTGCTGAGTTGCTTCAGTCGTGTCAGACTCTGTGCAACCTTATAGATGCAGCCCACCAGGCTACTCTATCCTTGGGATTATCCAGACAAGAATACTAGAGTGGGTTGCCGTGCCCTCCTCCAAGGAATCTTCCCAACCAAGGGATCTTCCCGACCCGGGGATCGAACCCAGGTCTCTTACGTCTAACATGCATTGGCAGGTGGGTTCTTCACCACCAGCACCAGCTGGGATGCCTGAGTTAAAGACAGTGAGTCTCAAAACCAGTGACGTTTAGAAGTGAGGAATCCAGGCCAGGAGTCCAAAAGATCATGTCTTTTTCTGTGTCTTCTCCTGTCTACACACCGATCTTCTTGGTCAGTGTTTCTCAGGACCATTTTCAGGTCTAGGACTTGAATGTCAGTACGTAGTTGGTTGATAGTGCAAGTGCTTAGGAATAAATAATGGATTTAGGGGGTGGGGCTGTCTTTCTGCTTTGTATTTAGAAGTGCCAATCAATGTGCTTAAATAGCAGGAACCAGGGGTAACCGTAACCAGGTTTGGAGAATTCTATCTAAGTATGCAGAGCTCTCTACACCCAAAAGGTGTCCTAGTGAGGGGCCTGGATCACAGAGCTGGGGCCGAAGGCATGGAGGGGGCAGCTGATACAGCTGCGCCCAGGTCCTGCTGTCTTTACACTGGGGGATTTTCTGGATTGTGCAATATAGCTGTGTGTCTGTGTGTTCATCTGTGTGTCTGCGTGTGAGCACACATACCTGAGGCTTGACCAATAACTGCAAGACTCACAACTTGCAAAAGCAGCCACAGTGAGCTCTCTTACAAACCTGATTAACTGAATAACTGCCCTCACCTCGGCGTGAAGCAACCAAAGGAGGGGACAGCTGAAAGAGGGCTTCCTTCAGGGGATGAAACAGCCTTTACACAAAAGCTTGATATGAGCCAATCTGTGCAACCAGGCTTCCAGCCGACTGGCTGGCAGTTAATGAGCACCTACTACATAGAGACAGCACTTGGCCAACAAAGGTCCGTCCAGTCAAGGCTATGGCTTTTCCAGTAGTCAGGTATGGATGTGAGAGCTGGACCAAAAGAAGGCTGAGCACCGAAGGACTGATGCTTTCGAACTGTGGTGCTGAAGAAGACTCTTGAGAGTCCCTTGGACTGCAAGGAGAACAAACCAGTCCATCCTAAAGGAAATCAACTCTGAATATTCATTGGAAGGACTGATGCTGAAGCTGAAGCTCCAATATTCTGGCCACCTGATTCAAAGAGCCAACTCATTGGAAAAGACCCTGATTCTGGGAAAGATTGAAGGCAGGAGGAGAAGGGGGCGACAGAGGATGAGACAGATAGCATCACTGACTCAATGGATATAAATATGAGCAAACTCCAGGAGATGGTGAAGGACAGGGAAGCCTGGCAGGCTGCGGTCCAGGGGGTTGCAAAGAGCTGGACATGACTTAGCAACTGAAGAACAACTGCACAAATCACAAAGGGTGGATGTCCTGACTTGATTAAATTGCTTCTTTGCCTCTTTCCCATGAAAATGGCTCTTGTTTTCTAAACAGTTTATTTAACATAGGAAGCAAGTGATGATATTGACAGCATCAAAGCCTGCTGCTGGCATGACAGAAATAGGGCCCTGGAAGATGACAGGATGTCACAGCACCAGGCTTAGCTCCTGGGTCTGTGAGTCCATGTGGATCTCAGATAAGTACCTTCAGTGTAAGCCTTTCCTCAGAGCGAGTCTCTCATCTTAGAGAACTGAAGGCTTTGTTTCATGTAAACTGAGGAAATCACATTCTCGAGGAGAAGGGCAAAGGGTGAGATGGGCTTGGGCAGACATCCTCTGGGCTTCGCCTCATCCTGTTCTGCCCCAGCCAGTGTCCAAGCCAACAGCACCCCTGCCAGACCCGCCCTCCCCAGGCACACATGTGCTCCCAACCCCTTTAGATACCACGCGTCCAGGATGGGGCCCTTGGATATTCGCCTTTCCATACTTTTTTCCCACTCAATCAGAAATGCCTCCAGTTCTAAGTCACAACAATAAGTGATGGTTCTCAGGAGTGTAGCTTAGTTGCCATGACCAAACCAAATGCATGCCTTCGGCATAAATGTCCACTTCCTTTCTGGAAACATCAGAAGCAGCTTTGTCCTTCCCATGAGGCACACGCGAGACTCCCTCCACTGTCCCCTATAAAAGCCTTATGTGCGCTTCAGGGTCAGGGATGGATGCCCTTTCATACCTCACTGCTTCCAACTAGCTTCATAAAGTTTCCTGAAGGCTACACAGTGACCATCCTGAAGAGAAACCCAGTCCATGAGCCCAAATCGGGTGTTTTGCACTCTGAACTTTCTTGCTTGCAAGGTGGTGGAAACAGAAGTTCACGGGAGGTGCTCTGGTGCAGACTAAAGGCTGGGGATGTGAATCACGCCATGGAGGGGATCTGATCTCATTTGTCATCAAACCTCACAGAGGTGAACTCCCAGGTGGCGCTAGTGGTAAAGAACCCACCTGCCAAGGCAGAAGACATAGGAGATGTGGGCTCAATCCCTGGGTCAGGAAGATCCCCTGGAGAAGGAAATGGCAACCCACTCCAGTGTCCTTGCCTGGAGAAATCCCATGGACAGAAGAGCCTGGCAGGCTACAGTACTCGGGGGTCACAAAGAGTCCGCCACAACTAAGTGACCAACACGTTCACTTTCAAACTGCCAGTGGAGACCGTCCCCTTGACCTCTTCTGGCCCCTGACCCAGCTGCCGGAGGAGAATTATCAGCTAGAAGGACTGGTCTTAATTCTGGAGGGAAACTGTATAACCGCTGCACTATATGGCGCAGGAGAACGATGCCTGTAGCACAAGGGGGGTCCCTGGGGGCCCTGTTAGTACTTCCCTCTGAGTGGTCCAGAATGACGGAAAGCTGAAGCAACCCAGTAGATATAGGATCACGGAAGGACTAACATGCTACAGATGCTGAGATTCAGGTCACCCTACCGGGGAAACAGCCTCCCTGGTGGCCCAGTGGTAGACAATCCACCTGTAATGCAGGGGACACGGGAGACTTGGTTCAGTCCCTGGGTGGGCAAGGTCCCCTGGAGGAGGGCATGACAACCCACTCCAGCTATTCCTGCCTGGAGAACCCCACGGACAGAGGAGCCTGGTGGGCTACAGTCCACAGGGTCAGAGAGAGTCAGACAGGACTGAAGTCACTGAGCATGCACACAACACCTCCGGGGCAAGGGAGAATCAAGTCTGCACCGGTTTCACCCATGCTCATCTCTACAACTCCAGCCATAAGCAGAGTCCTGGGCAGGACCACCTGGGGGTCAGGCACCTTTCGTCCATTCTTCCCTCAGTTAACATTCACGGAGAACCTAGGGGACCAGGCACTGGGCTTGGCCATGGAGGCAAGGCCTTTGTAGGTCTTACATGAGGGAGGCAGGTGAGAAGAGGACTTTCACATAAAATCCCCCTGCGGTGACAGAGGGAAATAAAAGCAATAAAAGAAAGTAAGGCAGGCAGGGGTTGAGGGTCACTGGGTGGAGTGGCGGAGGGGCACCTCTGGATGGGGTGGCTAGAGAGCCCTGATGAACGACAGGACTCCCTGGGTTTCAGGCTAAAGTGACAGCAAGTTCAGTCCCAGAGGCAGAAGGCGAGGGGCTCAGATGGCTGCAGGGGGTGATGGAGGGAGCCCCTAGGGGCTACAGAAAGGGGCTTGAGAATGAAGGAGTCGGTGGGAGGGCTTGTCTGAGTTCTAACTCACACTTAGCTGCTAAGAAGTATCCAACTCTGTGCCACCCCGTGGAGCCCGCCAGGCTCTTCTGTCCAGGGGAATTCCCAGGCAAGAACACTGGAGTGGGCTACCCTTTCCTTCCCCAGGGGATCTTGCCACCCCAGGGACTGAACTCACATCTCCTGCACTGGCAGGTGGGGTCCTTTACGAGTGTGCCACCTTGCAAGTTCTCATCCACCTCTTACTAACTGCAGGTCGACCTCTCTGAGCATCACTGTCCGCATCAGGGTACTCGTGACAAACCATGCTACATATCGTTTGAGAGCTCATGACACCAAAAATTCAGGGTATGCGCATCGCTCACTGAATACCCCAGTCAGGACCCGCCGGTGGTCACCATGCTATTGTTGTGGTGGGTATTTTGGGTTTTATACAGCACATTTCCTCTGAGTTTTAAGGCACCCTTCCGACTACCTTTAGTTTTGCTAAATAAATCAATCCCTGGCATTGTTCTCAAATCCAGAGTTACTGTTTTGGATTATGTTTAGAATTACTTCTGGAAAAGAATGACTCAGGCTCTCAGAGTCTCTTTCATAAGCCAGTGAGGGCTGGAATTTCAAGTTTTGACAATCAACAATACAGGGCTCCCAATTTTTAATTATGCCAGGTAAGAAAAAAATGTTAAGTCTACCTTCTATTCTAAGTAGCACTTCATAAAGGGAAGGATATTTAGCACCAAATAAGCTCAGAGAAAAGCAAGTTCTCCTTGGAAAGGTCACTGCATGGATTCTCTGTCTCACACACACACATGCGTCCACACACATAGCAGTGCACACTTCACCCCGGTGGACCAGCATCTGCTGTCCACAACCATTACTGCAGGCGGCTGAGGGTGACCAATGCCAAGGGCAGGAAGAGAGCTGAGTGGAGCCCGAGGACGGCCCGGGCCGCCGGCCGAGCCTCTGACCTGCGGGGACGATGACACGGCGCTCGTTGGTGGTCATGTTTGGGGGCGGCACGTGCTTCTCCTCCATGTAGCTGCTGTAGGTCATCCCGACGGTATCCGGGCTGCCCACCATCTTCCCGCCTTTGGCCATGCTGCATTCATCAGGGGAGTTCCTGGAGGAGAAGAAGACACAGCCTTCCATTACTGCGGCCCCCCAGAGCCTGCCTCCCTGCCTTTCCATGGTGCACAGAGAGAAGGAAGGATGGGCAAGGCGGAGGGGAAGGAGGTGGGTGGAGGAGGAGACTGACAAGACGAACGCAGTCATCTGTGATGCACTGAATGACCGTGCCTCCTCCGATTCACATACTGAAGCCCCAGTCCCAGCGTGATGGCATGTGGAGGCAGGGCCTTTGGGAGAGAATGAAGTTTACATGAGGTCATGAGGCTGAGGCCCTTATGATGGGATTAGTGCCCTTATAAGAAGAGGAAGAGATCAGAGTCCTCTCTTTCTCTCTCTCTGCCACTGAGTTTACAGTGAGAAGGTAGCCATCCTCCAGCCAAGGACAGAGGTCTCACCAGACACCAACCACGCCCCTCCCCAGCACCTTGATCTTGGACTTCAGTCTTGAGAACCATGAGAAAAAAAGTCCTCTTGTTTAAGACCCCTGGCCCATGGCATTTTGTGACAGGAGCCCTGTGAGACTAAGACCGTGCCCACGCTCGCTGGAAGCAGAGCACAGGCATATGGGACCAGCACTGCCACCTGCTTCCTATTCCTCCAGCCAGCTCCTTCTGCAACTGTCCGTCAAAGCCCCATCTGTGACAGCTGATTGGAAACACGCGCAGGGAACACTGGACGGGCACTTGCTCTCCCCATATGACTGCAAACAGGCCACGCACACAGACGGTGAGAGGCGACACTCTGCCAGGTTCATTCTATAGTGACATGCCTCTTTAAGACCTCAGAAGGATACCTTTGTGTTCACTTTCAAATCCCTGCAGCCGCTCATTAGACATGGAATTTGAAGGCTCCCAGTGCTCCTGGCTTAGGTGTGGGCAGGAAGGGCAGAAAGGGGAGCAGGACTGGCCCCACAGGAAGCAGCAGGACAGGGGACCCCAGCACCCCTGGAGGACTGGGATCAGGGAGTGAAACCAGCTGTGTGCCAGGGGTCAGCTGCTGGGCCTTGGGGAACAGCTCAGAGGGTTGCTGTTAGTTAAGGCAGCCATGGACACTTGGATAAAGACACACTTACCTTTCCGGAAAAAAAGAAGAAAAAAAGAATACATGTTTCTTAATGTAAGATCTAAAAGTGACTGGATGTGATGAGATCGCTGTTGTTCAGTTGCCAAGTCATGTCCAACTCTCTGTGACCCTATGGACTGCAGAATGCCAGGCTTCCCTATCCCTCCCAGAGTTTGCCCAAGTTCGTGTCCATTGAATCGGTGATGCCATCCAACCGTTTCATCCTCTGTCACCCTCTTCTCCTTCTGCCCTCAATCATTCCCATACGTAACAGGTAAACTCCAAACAGAAAACTCTGGTTTAACCAGGAAACAGAAGAACGTGTCAATGCCTTCTTAGATGGTTAAGCCAGAGATCACTAACACAAGATCCCTGTAGCTGAAGGATCCTGAGAGTTGAGTTACATCATCTAAGGCGGATTTCTGAAAATGTCCTCGTAACCATTACCCAACACAGGGTTTTTTGTACTCTTGGCAGTCTATGTAATCTACTGGATTGTAGACTTCTATCCCAATGTCTGAGGCCCTGATGGTTGTGGGCTCCAGCCCAGTGGGTCTTCCTTTGTTTTCTCCACACCATGTCAGCTAGAACTCTGCAGCCAGTCTGCCAAATCTTGGAACTAGAGGCCTGGCATGGATGAGACCTTCAAGCCTAAGGAGGTATCAAAGCAAAAGGGCACTCTCTGGGTGGGGCAGGACTGAGATGGGACGGAGAAAGTCATTCTGGATCCAAGAGTTGTGGCAGGGGAGTGGACAGGAGGGATGGACCATAGGCCCTGGAAAGAGTTTATTCAGCATCTGGGAACTTTGAAACTACAGATTCATTCTCTGCATCCTTTGCACAGGTGCTGATGGAGGGAGCTCAGGGCTAACGATGAGGATGGAGCAGGTATGTCTGTGGATGGAGGTCATAGCTGGGGTCACCCAGACTATGGTAGCCCATACCGTGGGCCGGGAAATACAGAACCCTGCCTCATGGCATCCGCACAGCTGTACTAACACGAAGGAAATTCAAAAATAATAGCGGTCAGAGTTCCCATGGTGTGAACCCTCTATATTTCCGATGCTGCCTACACATGCATTATTTCCTCTTGATGCTATTTTTCCTGGCTTCCAACATTTATCTCTAAAAGACCCATCCTAATATCAAAACACTGAATGTCTTCACTTGAGACTTAAGTTTCCTATCCCCTTGGAAAATTCCATCCGTTGAGTAGAGTGTGTGTGTTTTGGTCTATTTGTCTCAAGGAGAGAAGTTACTAGGGAAGAGAGTTAAAGGAGTTTGGTTCTTTAGGAAAAAAGACTTTAGATGCTACATAGGTAATGACTGTTACTCTAAGATGAGCGCTGTTCGGATTCAGTCATTCACTCCTCATTTAGAGCATTTTTTAATTGAGTACTTGCTGTATACCAGGCACTACAGAATTCTTTTTTCTCCAGCAAGGAAGTTAGCCATTTAACAAGTGAAAGGCCAAGGAGATGTACAGAATTACAGGAAGAAGGGTCACTGGGGATTATGGACCCTTCAGACGAACTCTGTCATTTCCTTACAACCCTACTGTTCAATTTCCATCTCTGAGGCCTAAGCTCTAGGAACAGATCACGTCAGCTTTCCCATGGCATTAAAACAGATCCCTCATCAAATCCGGAGATACGATGAGCTATTAAACTGCCTTCTGTGTTCCAATACACATTGCTGCTAAGTTGCTTCAGTCATGTCCAACTCTGTGCGACCCCGTAGACGGCAGCCCACCAGGCTCCCACGTCCCTGGGATTCTCCAGGCAAGCACACTGGAGTGGGTTGCCATTTCTTTCTCCAATCAACACACATTAGGGCAGACAAATACTGTTTGACTCCACTTACATGACACAGCGAGAATAGTCAAGTCCATAGAGCCAGAAAGTACAATGATAGATGCCAGGGGTGCAGGGTGAGAGGGAAAGGAGAGTTAGTGTTTAGTGGGGACAGAGTTCCAGTTTAGGAAGGTGAACAACTGGTGAGATGGACAACAATGTGACTGTACTTAGTGCCACTGAACTATCCAGTTACTGCTGCTGCATCGCTTCAGTCGTGTCCAACTCTGTGCGACCCCATAGATGGCAGCCCACCAGGCTCCTTGGTCCCTGGGATTCTCCAGGCAAGAACACTGGAGTGGGTTGCCACTGCCTTCTCCAAACTATCCAGTTAGAAGTGGTTAAAAGAGTATGCTTTATATTATGTGATTTTTACCACAATAAAAATCATTAAAAATAAAAATAAATTGCATTTTATTGGAATTTTACAAAAATATGTGTACGTATTTAAAACAGGCATAATCTTCAACAAGGTTAGTTTATGTCTTCATCTTAGAACCAGAAGACATAATACACTTTATTAAGCTTTTCCAGCCAGCTTTCAGCATTAGAAAAAAAAAAAAAGCAACATGAAATGCTATTTTCAAAAGCTGTACATTCAGGACATTTTTTAAAATATTTTTTTTTCCCACTGTATTTTGTTTTCGCTTCAGAGGAAGACAGAAGGGACCATGTTTATGTTCATTTCAAATCGTTCTTGTAATAACTCTAAGGAAACTCCAACCTCAGTGTGGGAAGAGGGTCACCCCAATAGGGCCACTGACACACAGAACTCAAGCCGGGTGTTCAAGTAACACTGACTGAAGGGGCCTCAGCTGTTCTAGTCTCATTGTTCAACCTTTTCCCCTTGACTATTCTCTTGGAAATGTTCATAGCAAAGTTGAGAAGGCAATGGCACCCCACTCCAGTACTCTTGCCTGGCAAATCCCGTAGACGGAGAAGTCTGGTGGGCTGCAGTCCATGGGGTCGAGAAGAGTCGGACACGACTGAGCGACTTCACTTTCACTTTTCACTTTCATGCATTGGAGAAGGAAATGGCAACCCACTCCAGTGTTCTTGCCTGGAGAACCCCAGGGACGGGGGAGCCTGGTGGGCTGCCGTCTCTGAAGTCGCACAGAGTCGGACACGACTGACGTGACTTAGCAGCAGCAGCACATCTACACGTCATCATGTTCTGAGAGCTTAACTGTCCTCACGACAGCCTGGCATCAGCTCCATTTCTCAGAGGTGCAAACTGAGAACACCAAAGAGAAGGGGCTTGCTCTGGGTCTGAGTCAGGAGGAGGAAGAACTGAGGCTTGAAGCTGGGCAGCTTCTACTCACTGTCTATGCTTCCAGATGTCCCCCTCGGTAAAAGTAAGATGGCTGGGATGGCAGCCTCTCAAGCACTGAAACAGATCTTCATTTCAGAAAGGCATCAAGAAGGCCCGGCCCCCACGATACTCTGGTTTAAGCTCTATGCTGCAATGCACGGACAGTGTCCAGTCTAGACCACCATCCTTGACCCCTTCTCTTCATTCCCAGCACAGCAGCTGCGTGACGCATCCAGAGCACGTCTAAACAGACGGAAGTCAGAAAGGGAGGGGGGCTTCCCCAGCGGTGCAGGGGATGAGAATCTGCCTGCCAGCTCGGGGGACACGAGTTTGCTCCCTGGGCCGGAAGATCCCACATGCTGCGGAACAGCTGAACCCGTGTGCCACAACTACTGAGCCCGCGCCCTATTCCCTGGCAGCAACAAGTGCTGGAGTCTTGCTCTGCAACAGAGAAGGCGTCACAACGAGAAAGACGCCCGAGAGCCTCAAGGAAGCCCAGGCCCCACTGGCCACAGCGAGAAAAGCTTGCACAGCAGTGAAGACCAGCGCAGCCAAAGATGAAATAAATAAGAACTAAA
This sequence comes from Redunca redunca, assembly GCA_006410935.1. Taxonomy (NCBI): domain Eukaryota; kingdom Metazoa; phylum Chordata; class Mammalia; order Artiodactyla; family Bovidae; genus Redunca; species Redunca redunca. Next base: position 113,661 of record SJYQ01010250.1, on the reverse strand, counting down.
TAATTTTTTTTTAAAAGAGAGACGGAATTCCCAAAGATTTCGTTTTTTCAGGGACATGTTATTTTTATTAAGAAAAATAAATCTTAATGTGGTTCAGAAAGTTGAAAAGTGTATACTGAAAATTCTCCCAATAAATGCATTTTCAGTCTTTTGCCCATCTGTGATAAGAAAAGACCCACATGGAAACCTGTCCATGCTTACTGTGCTGTTTAGCTCCACCTTTCAGCATGCACTCTTAGAAGATACAGGAAGGAACTTCCCACAAACAGCCCAGTATTCCATCTGCACTGAGCCTAAAACAAAGGATGCCAAGTTTTCTATTCTAACATGGTAAGGATTTGGGCATTCTTGCTTTGAGACGCACAAAGAGCATCCCTTTAAATATGATATTCTTAATATTCACCTATGTGCTCTTTAACAGTCCCTATAAAAGTTTTAAGGCATTTTTTAGATGCTTTCTAAATGGGTAATCAATTGGTAAATATGAAATTTCTGTCTTATTATTTGAGGCATGAATTTCTTAACTGGAAATAAGCATGGTTCAAGATATTTCTCTCAAAGACTCTATCTTTCAAGGGCATGGAAAAGCTATTATGCAAGTCAAACCACAATGAGGTATCACCTCACACTTGTCAAGATGGCCATGATAAAGACAAAAAGCAAAACTTAACAAGTGCTGGAGAGGATGCGGAGAAACTGCAACCCTTGCATACTCTTGGTGGGAACGCAAAAGGGTACAGCTGCACTGGAAAATAGTATGGCGATCCCTTGCAACATTTTTAAAAAAGAACAAGCATATGAGCCAACAATCCCACTTATGCATATCTATCCAAAAGTATTAAAAGAATCAAAATCAGGATCTCCAAGAGATATGAGCAGTTCCACGTTCACTGTGACTCGTCACAATAGTCAGGATGCGGACCTAAATGTCCATGGATGGATGAATAGATAAAGAAAATGGGGTACATGCATACAACAGAATACTGTTCTCCTTAAGAATAAAGAAATCAGAAATACAGCGCGGATGGATCTTGAGGACATTATATTAATACTCAGTGGAAAAAGTCAGTCACAGAAAGACAAATACTGCATGATTCCCCTATAGAAGCTATTTTAAAAAGTCAGATTCAGAAAAAGAGTGAAGTGTTGGCTGCCAGCAGCCGGAAGAGGGAAAAAATGGGGAGTTATTAATCAATAAGCATAACGTTGCAGTCAAGTAGAATGAGAAAGCTCTGGATACCTGCTGTACAACCTTGTACCTCTGCTCAACAGTAATGGACACTTAAGAATTTGTTTACAGACATCCCTGGCAATCCAGCGGCTAAGACTTCACCTTCCCATACAGGGTCCAATGCCTGGTTGGGGAACGAAGACCCCACATGCTTTGTGGTCAAAAAACAAACCAAAACACAAAACAGAAATAGCATTGTAACAGACTAAAGGCAGGCTTAAAAATTGGCCACATTAAAAAATATTTTTAAAAAAATTTTGTTTAAAAGCCGGATCTCATGTTAAGTATTCTTACCACAATAAGATACATTAAAAAATTATTGTGTCTTAATCATTTTCTTGAGTTCACATTTTCAGGTCTGGGTTCTATTTATAACCACAACCCCATACAATACGCAGCGGCAGGGAGGGGAGACACTTAGGCAGGGAGACAGCTGGTTGCCCCCACTCGCAGCAGGAGGAACCCCACATTGGCTTGGGGTCATCCTGACAGGGGGAGGCAGGTTCAGACTGAAGAGTTCCAGGAAGGCACTGGACAACATCTAGGGGGTCAAAAAGTTGAGTGTATCACTCCCCCAAGTCCCTTAAAACATCCTTGGGGCCAGACAATTTTAGGAGTTTAATCTCTACAGCAATCTCACAGACTTCCATGTCACTTGCACATAACTGTGGCCATCTGGAAGTCAAGGTGTTAGTGACTCCATCACGTCCGACTCTTTGCAACCCCATGGACTCCATCCTTGAGAGCCTCCAGGCAAGAATACCAGAGTGGGTTGCCATTCCCTTCTCCAGGGGGTCTTCCTGACCCAGGGATCGAACCCAGGTCTCCTGCATTGCAGGCAGATTCCTTACCATCTGAGCTACCAGGGAAGCTCACTCTAGAAAATACAGAAATAATGTAGAAAGATCCTTCAATCTTCATGATGAATAAGATGCATTGTTGGTGCCCTTCCTCTGATAACTAGGAACACATGGCTGGCTAAGATGGCCTGAGTCTCAGTTAAGGTGAGTTGAGATCATGAGCATTGACTTCTCAAAACACGCTAGTATTATGAATTAATGGTGAAAGAACATAGCAAAGAATATCAAATAAATTGGAAAGTTTACTCAATTTAAATTATGCTGAAACTTAAACACGCTGAAAAACCAGATTGTGTTCTTGAAGCTCCAATACTTTGGCCACTTGATGCAAAGAGCCGACTCACTGGAAAAGATCCTGATGTTGGGAAAGGTTGAGGGCAAGAGAAGTGGGCAACAGAGGATTAGATGGTTGGATGGCATCACCAACTCAATGGACATGAGTTTAGGTAAGCTCTGTGAGTTGGTGATGGACAGGGAGGCCTACGTGCTACAGTCCATGGGGTTGCAAAGAGTTGAACACGACTTAGGGACTGAACAATAACAATAATGGTTCTGATGAGTAGTCAAGAGGGACTCTTCAGAAGCTACTTGGAAGAACAAGCGTTTAGCTTCTATTAACATTTTTCTAAGGACAAGATGCCATTATTTTCGTCTGCAACTCCAGAGTGATATTTATGTGTATGTGCAGTGCCTCTCAATATGTTTTATTTCCCTGCTCTTCCTCAAACTATGTGCCATTTGAGGCAGATTGCAAAAATGCACACAAGACAAAAATAACCTAAATGATCAAAGGAATGGAAGTGAGTGTTATATAAGGGCAGAAAAGAAATTAATCAAGAGATAAAATCAGCGTATTGAGCAAGCTTACTATTTATAGTTGCTCAAGGTAGCACATCAAATTATCTCTGAACTTTCTACTCACCAAAGCAAAAAAGGAAGTATATCCTGTGACCATTCAAGATGTCAAAAAAAAAAAAAAAATACACATGAACCAAGTTATTCAGCAGAAGAGAAGCTTTTCCTGAGCTGAACCTTGAGAGAAGTTTCTCTTGTGGCTTCTTCTTCAGAGACCCGGGTGGCGCAGCAGGCAGAATCCTTCCCACCACCTGCTAACAGACCTGAGAACACTCCCCGCGCACAGCAGGTACTCGGAGCACTCAGCTCTCAGCTGCTGCAGGTGCAGGAATCCCAGGACTGTGTGTCCTCAGCCAGTGCTCCACACTTCCTGTCTCTTGACATTGTTTTTGTTAGAATTTACTTATGTCCTTTTTATTGGAGTAACAGTTAGATACATCCACTGCTATGTTCACCATAGCACTATTTACAATAGCCAGCACATGGAAGCAGCCTAAATGTCCGTCAACAGAAGAATAGATTATACATAATGGACTATTGCTCAGGCATTAACAGGGAACAACACTGTGACAACACTGTGCCATTTGCAGACGTGGATGGACCTAGAGACTGTCAGACAGGGTGAAGTTTAAGTCAGAAATAGAAAAACAGATATTGTATAAAAGTGCACATATGTGGAATCTAGAAAAATGGTACAGATGAACCTATTCACATTGTTTTGGAAAGAATCAGAAAAATCAGTGCAAAAATATAAGAAATGGATGATTAAACAATGAAAAGATCTTGAAAGATGGGATGCTACATACATATATTCCAGTTTCCACAATCTTCTAATTTCTATGTTTTATTTTTAAATTTTTTCATTATTTATTTATGGCTGCTCTGGGTCTTTGCTGCAAGTGGAAGCTGCTCCCCGGATGTGGTGTGCAGGCTTTTCCCTGGCGTGCTTCTCTTCTTGCAGAGCACAAGCTCTGGAGTGTGCGCTTCCGCCTTTGCGGGGCATGGGCTTAGTTGCCCAGCAGCATGTGGAATTTCCCCAGACTAGGGATCAAACCCATGTCACCTGCATAGGCAGGCAGATTCTTAACCACTGCACCACCAGGGAGGTCCTAACTTATATGTTTTAAATCCAAATTTGCCTCTGGGAAATTGATGTAATGCATGGTGGGCAAACAAACGTTTACAGATCTTATCTGGTTCATTTATCCCGTATTGGACTGCTTACTCATGCTAGAAATGGCTCCAAATTCTTATGTATTCCTATTATAGTAAATACAGGGGTGAAACATGCAGTGGCACCTAACACACCACCAATGTTATGTGTTAGCTGTTGCTATTTATCTCATCCACAAGGTCAAATACCAATAAGCAGCAACAATGATACAGGTGATGTGCAGAGATCTGGGGTACAGGTTGTGTTTAAGGTCATGTTACCATCAGTGGAGGGGCTGGGATTCGAACTTAGACAGTTAGGGTCCTGAGTCCAAGGACTTGACCACCACGCTATAGTACCTCCCCTGGTAACTCCACACGAGCGCTCTCTTTCCCAGACATAACACATTATGGGATGGACCCTCAGAAGACTCAGATTCATCACTGGTGGGTGTTTTCTGAGGAACATCCTGAAGCCAGTCAAGAAGGCGATGAGAGCTGAACAGGGGCAGCCCAGTGCAAATGAAGGCAGAGCCTCCCGGGAGACATTAAGTGTGGCAAGGTTTATTTGGACAGAGATAGGAAATGTGATGTCTGGTTCATTAAAAAAAAAAAGTTGACCTCCCAATTTATAGTAGAATGTCATTTGTTCCTCCCCCAAACCTCCTAGAGGCGCTCAGCCGGGTGCAAGCTCTGCAGAGATGGAGGGTGAACATTCCTGAGTGTGAGGAAGTCAGGTAAGAAGTTTATGGGCTCAGAAAGCAGAGCGGGAAGGACTGTGACCCACATTGTTGGTCTAAGCAGACAGACCTGAGGACCAGGGCAGAAACTGGACCATTAGGGAAGTAGGGGAGAAGGCAATGGCACCCCACTCCACTACTCTTGCCTGGAAAATCCCATGGATGGAGGAGCCTGGCAGACTGCAGTCCATGGGGTCACTGAGGGTCGGACATGACTGAGCGACTTCACTTTCACTTTTCACTTTCATGCATTGGAAAAGGAAATGGCAACCCACTCCAGTGTTCTTGCCTGGAGAATCCCAGGGACGGGGGAGCCTGGTGGGCTGCCGTCTCTGGGGTTGCACAGAGTCGGACACGACTGACATGACTTAGCAGCAGCAGCAGGGAAGTAGGCAATGTCTCTGTTTAAGATGAAGTGGACAGGGAAGGGACTTCTCTGGGTCCAGTGGTTAGGACTCCACATTCCCAATGCAGGGGCCCCAGGTTCCATCCCAAGTCAGGAAACTAGAGCCCATATGCTTCAACTAAGAGTTGGCATGCTGCAGTTAAAGATCCCACATGTTAAAACGAAGACTCCATGCAGCCAAATAAATAAATAAATAAAATAATATTTTCTAAAAAAGATGAAAAGGAGCCCAGTTCAAAAAAAACTTTTTTTTAGCTGTTTCCATACATACATAACCTCTTCTTTTTGAAAAGGATGCCTTCCCAGGTGGTGCTAGTGGTAAAGGACCCGCCTCTCAAGGCAGGAAACGTAAGAGACACAAGTTTGATCCCTGGGTTAAGAAGATCCCCCGGAGGAAGGCATGGCAACCCATTCCAGTATTCTTGCCTGGAGACCCTCACGGACAGAGGAGGCTGGTGGGCTACAGCTCATGGGGTCACAAAGAATAGGACACGACTGAGTGATTTAGCGCACACACACATCATACCTATAAGAATGTACCGAGAAATTAAAATTAAGAGCTTTGGTTTTTTGAAACACAAAATAAAACTTGGCATCTGACACTGGTTTTCTTGAATCAGAACCTACTTACAGTGGGGCAGATTCCATCACGGAAAGAGCCCTCAGTGAAACTGCACAGATGCGGTTCTTCGGTTGAAAAGAATGCACTGTACCCTTGCTGAGTGTGAAGGGACCTCGTTTATGCAAGAAGGTCCCTGAATGCAGCCCCCAGCCACAGCCTCAAGCTCACCAGCCACGTTAAAATTGGGATCCACCCTCACGTCACAGTGCTGAGTGGAGGCGCCTCAGGCTTCAGAAAGCCCTCGTGGTAGGCTGAAATTGAAGCTGGGCAATGGATATAACTTATTCCAGTGGGTGGAGGCAAACCCGTCAACCTTCTCAAAATCCACCTGTTTTTCAGGGCCCACCCTGCTTCCTGTTCTGGAGTTTGTCTTGCACTTGGAGATGGCTGTTCCCTGCCTTGCTTGCTCTCCATCACATCCTGGTAGAATACTTTTGTTCCCATCTGAAATGCATATTTAAAAAAATCTTTTGTTGGAGTATAGTTGATGTACAATACACTGTGTTAGTTTCAGGAGTACAGAAAAGTGAATCAGTTATACATACACATATAACCACTCTTTTCTAGATTCTATTCCCACATTGGTTATTACAGAGTATTGAGTAAAGCTTTTTGGACTATACAGTAGGTCCTTGTTAGTTACCTATTTTATATATAGTAGATGGGGAAAAAGTGGGAACAGTGACAGATTTTATTTTCTTGGGTTCCAAAATCACTATAGATGGTGAATGCAGCCATGAAATTAAAAGACACTCACTCCTTGAAAGAAAAGCTATGATAAACCTGGACAGTGTTTTATAAACCAAGGCATTTACTTTGCCAACAAAGGTGTGTATTGTCAAAGCTACAGTTTTGTCAATAGTCATGTATGGTTGTGAGAGTTGGACCATAAAGAAGGCTGAGTGCCAAAGAATTCATGCTTTCAAACTGTGGTGCTAGAGAAGACTCGTGAGAGTCCCTTGGACAGCCAGGAGATCAAACCAGCCAACCCTACAGGAAGTCAGCCCTGAATATTCATTGGAAGGATTAACGCTGAACCTCCAATCATTTGGCCAGCTGATGCAAAGAGCTGACTTACTGGAAAGGATCTCGATGCTGGGGAAAATTGAAGGCAAAAGGAGATGGTGGAGGCTGAGGATGAGATAGCTAGATAGCATCACCAACTCAACGGACATGAGTTTGAGCAAACTCCTGGAAATAGTGAAGGACACGGAAGGCTGGTGTGCTGCCATCCAAGGGGTTGCAGAGAGTTGGACAAGACTTAATGACTAAACAACAGCAAGAACATTCCATTGTTTGTATGTATGTGTATACATGTAATATATATGTATATGTGTGTATATATATATATATACATATATATATGTATATTCTTTACCCCTTCATCCGTTTAACAAACATTTATAGAGCAAGTCTCTACACCAGGCACTGTCCCAGGTGTTGGGGATACAGCCGTGCCCATTTCCATGGTGCCTGCGTTTGAGGGGGTGAAGCCCCTCTCCCCAGCACCCCATACTCTGCCCTTGAAGCCCACGGTCCACTCCCCTTCCGACCCTTCTGTGGGTGAGCAGGCCAATGTTTACTGGCAAAGCAGTCTTCAGCTCATTCCACAGTTCATCCGAAGGGTGCTGTCTTCCCAGATGTCCTTCTCAGTTCACAGGGTGATTTCATGTTAAGAACTTGATGAGGGAACTGACTGAGAGAACTCATAGATCTCCTCGGGCCACTCCAGGAGTCCGAAGAGGCCAATCCCACGAGAGGGCCCCAACGACACCGGCTGGGGCTTTCATCCCAGGCGGCCTCAAACCCGAGTCGGAACCAACCCCCTCCTCTGGTGGTCCTCCTCCTAAGAATTCGAAAAGCACAGACTTAGTCCTAATCGACCCAAGGAGCTCCTAATCGGGTTACGCGCCATGAATGGAGGTAGTCACCACAAAAGGTATTTTTAGGACCCCAGACAAGGAGGAGATTGTCTGGAGCGCTCTGGGGTAATTTGTGGGTCTGTTTTATTTCTGACTCAGAGGCAGTGGAAAAGCTGCTTCAGAGAGCCCGCGGCCGAGCGGCGGGTGGAGCTCAGCAGTGATTCATGGAGCGCTCGGGGCTCAGACTGAAACTGGAGATGTTTGTCTTCACAGCTGGGTGTTATTTTTACTCTTACTAAATATTCTCTTACACCTGGAACATCAGCCTCTTCCCACCAGGCCCGTTCCCCTCCCCCCTTCTCCGAAGCAGTTGAAGACAAAATTAATTAAAGAGTCACCACCAACAGTTAGCTCTTTGTCCCCAAAAGGGGGTTGACATTTCCCTGAGAAGGTTTCATGATTTCAGGGTGTGTTTCTTTTAGCAGCTGAAAACGGGGATCAGCAAGACAATGTCATACTCGGATCTTGAAAACTGGGGAGGAAATGCAGCCTTGACGAATTCATCGTTTGGAAGTACGATATTCTGTAGAATGAGATCTCTGCAGAGAGTTTACCTGACGAAGACGTGGCATCCTTTCAATCTCCTGAGTTTCTTTTTTCTTGAGACACTTTTCCTTTCCCAGAGAGGAAAGAATGAAGCCAGATAGCCGTGATGGTGCTTCAGGGTTTTATTTTCTTAACAGGCTACGTAAATCTTGGTTAGCCAAGATGATTTTCCTTTAGAGGAGAGAAAATGCCAAGCACTTCCCCTTGTTCCTGCTGGCAGCATCCACAGAGACCTGATGGGACTCGTTTACACCACAGGGAAGAGTACGGCTCTTCCACAAAATGGCACCCATCCGTCCGACATCCCAAGAGATGGCAAAGACGGTCAAGACACCAAGACGGCAAAGACACCAAGAGGAGAGATGAGGAACACAGTGGGAGCCCCTGAGAATGTGTCTCCCTCACTAATTTTTCCCCAAATGAGGCCCTTTCAATCCATGCCTCAGCCCCGCAGCCCAGTGAACTGACGTCTGTGAAGACCCAAGGTCCCTCGTAAGTAGGACAAGCTATTCCTACCCAGCTTCACTAGCACTGTTGGGAAAAGCACTCGTTTTCCAGTCTCCGACACTGAGCCGCCCACGGCTTGGAAGGTTTGCAAGGCGGTCGAGCTTAACTTGGAGACATCTTTCATGCCAATCGGATTCAGAACCCCGAGGCAGAGAGCAAGCAACGTCATCAGAGCTGCAAATTTCACTCTCCTAAAAGAGGACATAAAATCTTCGAGAAAATGTCAGAAAACATACATGGAGTCAAATCTCCAGGCATCAAAGCAGAAAGATGTGAGAGAGACCAGTCCCAGGGAGCCGCTTTCAAAGGTCAAATATTGAATGTTTCACATAAAATGAGAAAACCTGATGTTAAAAGACCTTTAGCCAAGATCTTGTTCCGTAGGCAGGGGTTGGGCAAAGCACCTCTTCCCACACAATGACATGTAGGGAATTTGAACAGTCACCATTGTAAAACTGAGAGTTTTTATTTTTAATTTCAGCCCACTGAGTATTTACTAAGAGACACTGCTGAGCTCAGACAGTAGGTCTCATCATGCTAATTTTTTTTAAAGTGTGGTTCTGTTTGGAATCACCACATGAAGGTACCATAAAGAAGGCAGAGTGCCGAAGAATCGATGCTTTTTGAACTGTGGTGCTGGAGAAGACTCTTGAGAGTTCCTTGGACAGCAAGGAGATCAAACCAATCAATCCTAGAGGACATCAACCCTGAATATTCATTGGAAGGACTGACGCTGAAGCTGAAGCTCCAAAACTTTGGCCACCTGATGCAAAGAGCCGGCTCACTAGGGAAGACTCTGATGCTGGGAAAGATTGAAGGCAGGAGGAGAAGGGGATGACAGAGGATGAGATGGGTGGATGGCATCACTGACTCAATGGACAAGAGTTTGAGCAAACCCCGGGAGATAGTGAAGGACAGGGAAGCCTGTTGTGCTATGGTCCGTGGGGTTGCAAAGAGTCAGACATGACCGAGCGACTGAAACATTCGCTTTTCACTTCCCAGTGTCTGGGCTGATACTCACAGGGGCCGAGGCTCAATCCTCAGGAGGATTTCCAGCTTTGGCTTGTCCACCCCTCATTCGGGGGTGCAGTCCCCAAACCTGGGGCTCAGCCTAAGTTCCTTCTTCCTCCCTCCATGTGTGCGTGCTTCGTTGCCCAGTTGCGTCCAACTCTCTGTGACCCCATGGACTGCAGCCCACCAGGCTCCTTCTCTCCAAGGGACTCTCTAGGTAAGAATACTGTAGTGGGTTGCCATTTCCTTCCCCAGAGGATCTTCTCAACCCAGGTATCGAACCTACATTTCCTGTGCCTCCTGCATTGCAGGTGGATTCTTTATCCACGAGCCATCAGGGAAGTCCTTCTCACCAGCCAGCAAAACATATCAGTTTTACCTTCGGAATATATGTAGAGTAACCACTTCTCCCACCCCCGCTTTGCTACCACCCTCATGCAGGTCTCAGGGTCTCTTACCTGAATTCCTGCAGGGGCCTCCGAGTGGGTTTCAGCTTTAACACAGGGGCCAAGCACATCCTGCTTAATTTGAGAGACATCATGTCCCTCCTTTACTAACAGCCCCCAGGAGTCTCCTAGCTCACTCAGAGTGAAGATCAAAGTCCCTCACTGGCCCCATAATCACTCCATCTCAACCCCTATTACTCTTCCCCTTAGTCACTAAACATCAGCCTCAGTTGTCCCCCAACACTTCAGACTGACCTCAGGGCCTTTGCACTTACCACTCCTTTTACTTGGAAAGTTCTTCTGCTGGTTAACTGTAAGACCTCCCCACTCACTGACTTTGGGACTTTACTCAATTGTCATGTTCTTAGAGATGATGTTTTCAGGCTGTCCTTTGTAGAACCACCACTCCTGGTCCGCTTTATTATTTTCCTTAGCATTTACCATGATCTAACCTGCTAGCCTTTAGTAAGCTATCCGGCTCAATGGCTGTCTTTCCCATTAGAAAGTGAACTTAGAGAGGCAATATTTTTGTGTATGTTTCATGAATGCATGGCAAGTACCTATAACAGTGACTGCACACAGTAGGTGCTCAATAAATACTTGGTGGGTAAAGGAACGACCGCAGGCATAGCTGGGATGTCTGGGACCAAGATGGACCAATCAGGAAGCCCCCTTTTCTATCACCTTAATCACACTCCTACACCATGCTTTTTAAATACCACATCAAAAGCATCCTGCCGTCTGACCCTAAGCTAGAGTTCTTCACAACACACTGTGAATCTGTCTCCCAGACCACAGAGAAAGGCAAGGCTCAGTCCCTCACCGCAAAGACTCAGGCAGACTAAAGCTACGGCAGTGGGAGGTTGCTGGCGGGGGTTTCCCCTTCCATCCAGGCAGACTTCCTGGGCGCAAACCCTCCTCTGCACATCCTTTCTCCCGACTCTCCACTCTACAGACCACTTCTATTCAGCTCCAGGAATTCTCTTTTTTCATCTGCCTGGACCCTGCAGCAGGGCTAGACCAGTGAGCATCAGAATCCCTGGTGAGGAGGGGGACTTGCTGAAACCTGGAGGGCAGGCCCCACCCCCAGAGTTTCTGCTTCTGCCGGTCTGGGCGGGGCCAAGAAGCCACAGCACTAACAAGCTCCCAAGTGGTGCTGCGGCTCTCAGGGCACCCACTTTGAGAACCAGGAGAGCAGGGGACATTCCTCCTGTCCCCGCTCGCCCAACAGACTCAAACAGTAAGTTAGTGGTTCCAGGCGGCCTGGGCTCTGGGCTGGGAGCCGGACTCACAGCGCGGCACACAGAGCCCTTCCGCTCCAGCTGCAGTGAGCCTCCAGGTGGGCCGCATGGAGGAGGCACCCCTGCTTGCCGAAGGATGAAGGCTGCTCAGTGCAACCTGGACGTGCAACCGGCAGAGTGTCCAAGACAGGGGCGCTGAGCCAGAGTCAAGCAAGGTCCCCCTGTGGACCGTGTGTGCTGGCCCGGGTGTGTTTCTTGGCCTGTCCTGAGGGTCTACAGTGGCGTGTGCCTTAGGAACCACACACAGAGTTAAGGCCATCAGCAGGGGGCTCGCCTGGGGGCCAGGCGGCCCTGAAGCCCCAGCAGGGGCCTCTGTGTGCACCATCTGTCCTAGGCGGGCTACTATTCACATGTCTCCACTGCACGACCATCTGAGGGTTTCTCATATGTGAGGCTGGAGTGAAGAAAGGGGAAGGCACGGTGGCCAGAGGCCACTGAAGCTGAGAAACGCTGTCCTGTGTCTACACGGTGTGCAGTGAGGCTCGTGTCTGCAAGAACTGTGTGATCTGCTGCTGCAGCTGCCAAGCTAAACCCACAATTACATCCCTGTTGGCTCAAGGTGCCTTTCTCTCCTGTTTTCCTTTTATTATTTTTTATAGGGCTCCATTAGAATGGAAGCAGATCTCACTTCACCACTTGTATTTCATTTCAGGAGCCTGTGGGTGCGTTGGGGCCGAGGTTTTGTAGAATTTCATCACTTGCCTGGGAAATTCAGTCCCTCCCTTCTCCAGACTTAGCCTTTCCCTCTGAGGGTGACGGATGGATAGGAACCGAGCGGACCATTCCCAGGGCCCACGCGTGTGTGCTGCGTGCATGCTCAGTCGCATTCGACTCTTTGGCGATGCCGGGGACTGGAGCCCACCTGGGTTCTCTGTCCATGGGATTTTCCAGGTGGTAATACTGGAGTGGCCACTTCCTCCTCCAGGGGATCTTCCTGATGCAGGGGGTGAACCTGCGTCTCCTGAGTCTTCCATATTGCAGATGGATATCTTACCACTGAGCCACTGGGGAAGCAGACTCCACTCTCAGGGCCTGACTCCTAAAACAGTAGGAGTGGGTGGTGTTCTGGCATCACCCAGCCTACAGAGGGGTCTCCTCCCCTGGGGGGATGTTTGTAAAAGAGCAAGGAGGGGCCACAAAGGTAACAACCCACACATTCTGGCCCAAGTCCAACTTGTTCCCCCTGAACTTGACTTTCAGAGGTAAGTGTGCTTGCAAGAAAGTCCACTGCACCAGAGCTCAGAGCAAGGACAGCAAGAAGGAACTGGAGATGCACTGCATTTCTGGCTGCAGCCTGACTCCCAGGCACCCCTGGCCTGGGGCTTCCAGGCAGTGGGTGATGCATGCACCCTCTCCAGAAAGACGCAGGGAGGAGGCATGTTCAGGGGCTACGTCCTGGGCCCTGGTGCTCAGATGAAGCAGAACCATACCTCCTCTACGGTGTCCCTGCCATAAGCCCCTCCCGGGAGGATCCCCATCTCCACGAGCTCAGTCTCTGCGCCAACACTCTGGGGCAGAGCTGAAACAGCCAGGTGTTCACTGGAGGTTTCCATAATGAAGGCGGAGTCAACGCACATCTACGCTCCCGTCTATGGAGCTGGAGCTGACACATGTAAAGATCACACAGCGAGTCAGCAGCATCTGTGGATTTAATCCTGGGAGGTCCCTCTGTCTGCCTACTGCCTTTTCGAATCCTCTAGAGGAAATGGGTCTTAGCTCCTCTGATTGATTTTTGAGTTTTGCCTTCCTTCATGGCTTGCCCTGGTGGCTCAGATGGCTAAAAAAATCTGCCTTCGATGTCGGAGACCTGGGTTCAATCCCTGGGTCAGGAAGATCCCCTGGAGGAGAGCATTGCAACCCGCTCCAGAATTCTTGTCTGGGAAATCCCATGGACAGAGGAGCCTGGAGGGCTGCAGGCCTTGAGGTTGCAGAGTCAGACACGACTGAGTGATTACACTTTTATTTTCACGCCCCTGCAGGGGAAGCCCCTTATATTCTGAAGAGCAGATTATGCCTCATGTTCACCTTGCAGTATTGCACTAGTCACAGCTGAAGCCTGGTCCTGGTGTGGCCTGGTGACATCGATCTGCTGTATGAACCTCCTTCCAACACTTCCCATTCAGCCAGGCTGAGTCCTTCAGGGACAGGGAACTGGCCACACCAGCAAACGCTGGTCTGGAAATCGGAAAGGAACAGCTCCACTGACCAGCCAAGCAGCCAGGAGGCCCGGGTGTGGTCAGTTTTCTGAGTCTTCCTGGCCAGGCCACTGCACTCAGTGACTTAAATCCAATGCCAATCGAGGCGTTGGTCTGAAGGTATTTCAAAGGTTTGGTTAACATCTACGATCCTTTGATTCTAAAGAGAGGTGATTATCCTTGATAACGCTGGTGGGCCTCGTCTCATCAGCTGAAGGCCAGAAGCAAAACCTGAGCTTTCCCTGAAAAGGAAGGGATTCTCCCTCAAGACGGTTGCATCCACGCCTGCTAGAGTGTCCAGCCTGCCAGTGCACGCCCAACAGATGTCAGATTCGATAGCCTCTGCAACTGCATGAGCCAATGTCTTACACCAAATCTCTTCAGCAGGTACCCCACTGGTCCTGTCTCTGGAGAACCCGACTGACATGGCAAAGCCAGGCCCCACCACGCTGAGCTCAGGAAGAATGGGCAGAAGCCTCTTCTCCAGAGAGGATCAACACATGCTACCCTCCTGTGTTTCCAGAACATTCCAGATGCAAGGCAATGGCACTGGGGGACTGGTTGACATCTGTGTCATAGCTCAGATCCGCCAAGCTGAGCTTCCTCCCCCTCAGCGGCCCACACCAGCTTCACCATTTCCCATCCAGGATGCGCTCAGCTCTGGCTCACAGGCACGTGGGTCAGCCGTGAGCTCATCCTGGGCAGTGCCCACTGGGCAGGCACTGCCACACACCCAGGAAGAAGACGGAGATGCTGACAAGGTAGCCTCCCTCAGAAGCCGCCACCAAAGCACTTCCCAGTTTTCTCCCAAAGCTGGAATTGCCTTTAAGGAGCCTCTGATGGGACACCTCTGGCATCGCAGGGCTCCACGAGAGACTGGGAGAAGAAATGACTGATGCTTCTGTTGCTCCCCTACAAGAAAACGGCCTAGTTCCTCCACACACGGTTTCATTTCCCAGGAAAGAGACCCTGGACTGAGCCCACCGCTTTGCAACTGCCAAGGCAATTTCCCCAGTTAGCCAGGAACACAGGAGTAGCTTCCCAGGTGTCGTGTCTTTCTTAGGGACTTGATGCCTCAAGGCCAAGTTCAAGGTTTCTTTGAGCAATGCCCCCCCACCCTACCCCATCCCAAATTCCTGGGGTGACCAACCTTGGGCTGAGAAGGTGGCCCCCACGTTCCAGCCAGGAGGGCAGGTGGACGTGGGCTCCTGAGGAAAAGCACAGACCTACATCGGAGGAAACGGTATTCACGCGTCTCCCTTATTTATCTACTCCTCTGCTTATTTGTTCATTCATTTAAATCTAGCCAGAAGGAAAATCTTACTTCCGCAACATCGGTCTCACCTTCTGGCTCAGGCTCCTTTCTGAGCCTTGCTAAATCCAGACTGGCACTCTGAGAGCTGGCCTGAGGCCAGGCTTGGCAAAAAGGGCCAGGGCACAGATCCCCCTGCTAACTGCCAGCTGGAAGCCACCTTGGTGCCCTTTGCCTGCAGTGCTTTCTCTGATTCTTTCTCCTTCTCCCTCTCCATCTCCATCTTTCTCTGTCTCTCTTACACACACACATACGCGCGCGCGCGCGCACACACACACACACGTGCGCGACTCCCATGCTGATGTATTTCCCACAAGTAGAAATGAGCCTTGGAAGAAGACCTCTTTAAAAACGCACCCCACCCCATCATGACTATCCTGGCATGTATGGGATCACGTGACTCCATCAGAAACAGAATCCACCACTCTGCTCAGTGCTACATGGCAGCCTGGATGGGAGGGGAGTTTGGGGAAAGAGTGGATCCATCTAGATGGATGGCTGAGTCACTTTGCTGTTGACCCCAAACTATCATAACATTGTTTGTTAATTGGCTGTACCCTGATACAAAGTAAAGTTAAAACAAAATTAAAACAACAACAAAAAAAGAATCCATTACTGTTTAAAGGGCTGCCAGCACAGTGACCCTACTATATAAATACTGCTACATTCTTCAGAACAGAGCAAGTCTCAGGAACAAATGCAGTGAACAGTCAGTGGAAATATCCCATTGGATGGACAAGATTCACCTGTGACGTATTATACGTATTATATGTAAAGAGGAACCTGCTGGACTCTACGACTGCATTCCCACCCAGGTCCTTTCAGAAGTCTAGGAGTTTTCCCTCGATGAGGTCCAGGATGAGCCCACCTTGGCCAGAATCCACTTCAGGGACCAGCGTCACAGCAGAAAGGCAGCATCCCGCTTCCGAGAAGAAACGCGATGCATGGGAGTGAACGACTCCCTGGAGCCCAGGTAAATCCTAGCACCTCCCATCTTTGTGTCTGGCACCTCCAGCCTCATGGGTGACATTCCCTCTGGGGACTCTGACTTGGCACCTTCACCGACACCACACTAGAAGTTGACTCGATGGTCTCCAGCATGTATAAAACACAGCACTTATTTTAAAACACATTGAGCATTAAAATATATAAGTAGCAAAAAGGGTCCCCTGCAGCTGCAACAGAGTGGAAAAGTGCACTGGGTGTGGAATCAAACACCCTTGGGTTGGATCCAATTTCTGAGTTGCTTGAAGTGATGCTTTGGGTTAGCCAGAAAATGCCTGAGTCTCAGTTTCCTCATCCATCAGATGGGGACAAGCATTCCTCTGGGGGCTGCTTAGAAGACTGACAGGCCACAGGATGCATACAAAAGGGCTTTCTAGGAAGTAAAGCACCAGAAAAGGCCAGCTGTTCTTGTGACTCTAGGCAGATTATGCAAATTTAAATGAAATTCTCTCTTTGTCCTGGGATTTTAAACGATTCTTCCTGAATATATATGGGATATGTTATCACAGGTGCTTCCCAGGTGGCACTAATAGTAAAGAACCTGCCTGCCAATGCAGGAGACAGAAGATCCTCAGGTTCGATCCTTGGATTGGGAAGATCCCCTGGAGAAAGACAGGGCAACCCACTCCAGCATTCGTGCTTGGAGAATCTCATGGTCAGAGGAGCCTGGCAGGCTAAGAGTCCATAGGGTTGCAAACAGTTGGACACGGCTAAAGCGACTTAGCATGCATGCACCCATTATATCAAAACTGAAATCAGTTTTACTTTTCAAAACGGCATCTGATGAAATGCTTTTGAGTGCCTGGGATAACACGTTCGCTAATTCGCTGCATTGAGGTGACCGTGGCATGACACACTCAGAACAGTTAACACTGGCGCTTGGTTTTCAGTTTAAGTAAAGAGGAGAGGGGAAAGCAAGCGTTCAGAGACGGTGACGGGGGAGGGGGAGGCGGGCACAGGCAGCGGATCCTTCCGCAGCATCACGTGGTGCGACGTGCGGGGTGCCGCCTGCCCACGGGCTGACACTCCCCCGCCATGAAAACCGAAGCCAGTTTTACTTTCCAGGCAGGAAAACCCTCTGAGATGAGCTCTGCCATATGTGGGCAAGGCCCCCCTTCCCAAGCCGCCCTCGTGCCTGGGAAATTAGAACTGCACATCTCCTCTTCAAAGCTGTTGCTGCTGCTGCTGCTAAGTCGCATCAGTCGTGTCCAACTCTGCGCGACCCCAGAGACGGCAGCCCACCAGGCTCCCCGGTCCCTGGGATTCTCCTGGCAAGAACACTGGAGTGGGTTGCCATTTCCTTCTCCAATGCATGAAAGTGAAAAGTGCAAGTGAAGTCGCTCAGTCGTGTCCGACTCTTAGCGACCCCACGGACTGCAGCCCACCAGGCTCCTCCATCCGTGGGATTTTCCAGGCAAGAGTACTGGAGTGGGGTGCCATTGCCTTCTCCGCCTCTTCAGAGCTAGTTCTCGGTAAATATACTACTGGTTTTTCACAACTTCTGTCCTCCACGCCAACCACTGGCGAACACATTTTCGCAGCCTCACCCATGGATCCTGTGTAATGTCTTGGGGGCAATGCCGTCCATTTCCACTCGGCCTTTTCAGGGGATGGGGCCCCAGGCGACCGGGAGGATGCGAGCCCGCAGTCTCCTTACCTTGAGCCGTTCACCTGGTTAGGGTTACATTCCATCTTGATGGTGACCCTGGCTGGGGGTTGAGACAGCCAGTCCTGCTGAGGGACGCGCGGGCTCATCTTGGATGTCTGTCCATAGTCGCCGGAGGAGGACGCGGTCATGTCCGTCTTGGGCAGGTGCGGCGTGCCGTAGGCGCACTCAAACAGTGACTGGTCCTCACTCACGACCGATAATGCTTCCTAAACGCCCAGAGAGACACACCTTCAGGACATGCCAAGGAACAGCCGTGCTGCAGAAAGTCGCTAACGTCAGAGTCATCTCTATCTGGGACCCCACTGTTTAGGTACCTTTTCTGGTGTCCGTTTCTATCTTTCAGAAGAAAAAAGGAGTTGGCTTGCTTTCCCCGAGAAGCTAAGAGTTGGAACTGGCAGACCCAGAAAAACTTTCCTGCAGGTCCCCAAACATCCCAGGCCTGACTGCAGCCGTGCAGATAATATCTACTTTAATCTCAACTCAAGGAAGTTGAATTTCAAAGGTCTTAGAAGACATCCAATCGCATGTGTCATTATTTGACAAATGCAATCTATAATTCAACCAGACAGGGTACAGCGTGGTCACGAAGATTAAAAAGCAGACATGTGGCCACTAACACCTAAGCATCTGGCAAAACTGCCACATTCCCAGGAGATCTCAAAGAAGAGCTACTTAGAGGAAGAGTGGGGGGGGGGAATGGGGCACCAAAGGACAGACAGATGAAGATACAAATTTTTCCATTTCTAAGTTATTAGCTGAGATGGAGTTTCAAGTGGCACTTCCATGATGGTGAACATCTGGATGATAAATGAACCAAAAAAAAAAAAAAGCTGTGAATTAACCAGAGGCCTCTAGGATGCTTAAAATACCTATACCACTGAATAGCTCTTTTCACCCTTGATTTCTATTCCTCTCTTTGCTCATTTTGCATGATTTTTTGAAAAGAAACAGCAATGTGCCATTGTTGGACCATTCTTCTGAGGCTTTAAGTCAAACAAGTGGTTAGCCTATGGCCAGGCTGACATTCTACAGCCAAATCCACAAAGGCAAATATGACTGGGAAATCTCAGCTGCTTGAATGATACCTCATGCAGCAGCTACACAGAATAACTACAATACAATCCAATTTTGCTTTCTATAGTTAAAGAACAAGGCCGTATGGGAGTTCACGCTTATTTCATTTCCTGAACACCCTCAGTACTGCTATTAGCTTTTGAGAAGCAAATGCTGTTTGCATCACACATCTTTTTTAAAATGGAAAACTATGGCAACCTTTTGGTCCGGACTTCCCAGCCCCCAGAGGGGAAAATCTGAGATCTGGGAAGGTCCAGACCTCACCTGGAAGTGAGCAGCCCAAGATCAAGCAGGGAATTCGTGAGGATACCAATGAGTGCTTTTATCATCGGCTCCCTCCTGCCTCCAGAGCCTACGATGTTCTTCTTAAACATTTCTCAGTTTGGGATGTGGGTCTGCATTAGCACTCCTTTCTTGTTTGAATTGATACTTAAGTCAGGATGCTCTTCTTCATCCTAGTTGTTGGTATTAATAATAAAGCTCTTCAAAGCAGCCTTTCTGAGAGAAACCTCCCTCCCTACAGATACAAAGAAGTATCTGAATATTTAGGGGACACACGCAATTTCATAAAGCACCCCCCAATCCAGTGTGGACCCCCTCCCATTCTACCTCCCCCACTCCACCTACCCAGGGACCAACTTCTTCATCACTCTCCAAGTGCATAAATTTCACAGCCAGCTGGGCACACTGTGCTGTGAATCAGTGAGCAGGGAGAATCACAAGGAATAAACTCAGTTATCTGGATCTGAGTGGTAGCCACTCGGATAGCGAGGTGTCTGTGCAGAGGTTAACAGCCCCCGCCCCTCACTGACATGGCTAAAATCCCTTAGAAACAGAGCCATGTGATATTCGGGGAAAGAGAGCTGAGGATTTAAACGGTAACACAACCTCTACAAACGGTGTGCTGGACCAACTGGAGAGCCCGAAGCAGGCACAGGAAAGACAAGAAGAAAACCAAGCAGGCATCTTCCCTACCCAGCAAAAGCAAAAGCGCCAGCAAACAGAAGCAATCTGAGAAATGGGCATGGCAGATGGGGAGCGGGGCGGGAGGTTGAGGGGGGAACCTGCATCTTGGGGCTCTCTGGACTGGTCACAAACGGAGTGAGCGGATGTAAGGAGTCTCAACTCACAGATGCTGGGTTAAAAGCCAAATCGGCACCACTGACTCAGTGCAGTCCTGCTAATCCACAAAGGCAAAATTAGAGTTTCTTCAATAAAGTTTGCAAAACAGAGTCTGCCTTCTCATAGCAGCACTGGAGAGAATGCTTTTTACACACTAAGAAAAAAAAAAGATAAAACAAGGCTCTCCTGCCTGGTCCTGCAGACCCCACCAAGCCTCGGAGGGGAATAACATACTGTGTAATGTTAGCATTGGCTCACTGACTTAAGAGAAACACAAATAAACTGGCAGAGACGGGTTAAATGCGAGGGACAGGCTTCACATCACAAATGAGTAAGAAGAAGGCTTTCACAGCACAAAGAGTAACGATGTTAAAATAGGAGTGTATCCCCTAGATAAAGCAGGATATTCTGGCAAACACACCCAATGATCAAAGACATAAAGGCAGCATAGGATTTAGACACTGGACCAGCTTACGAGAACTGAAACAACGCGTCAGTGTGTGTTTGGGGCGGGAGGAACCTATCCTCACATCTGGCATAGCATTATCTCACCACATGGTCTTCTAAAGAAAGAAATCAAAGTTAACGGAGATTGATTTAGGGGAAGAAATTGACAAAAGCTAGAGATACGGGGGGCACACAGCTTTCCTGCATATCTGAAAACACTCTTCTGCGTGAATCCTTCATGAGGACGGCCATAGCCTTCAGAATAGCAAAAGTTGCTTTCCTTCGCCAGAGAAGAAGTCGTCTAAAAATGAGACGGCTTTAGGATGAAACGTGTCATTTCAAAAGGGGTGACATGCGGTCTGTATTCTGGAAAGACAAGAGAGCATGCCCCGGAGTGATGCTAAGTAAGCCAAAGCAGCCAAACATCTAGGACTTAGTACAAGTGAGGAAAAAATAAATAATAAATGGAATCACATACACACACTCACACACACGCCAACTCAGCACATCAGAACAATGAAGGGGTCAAAAGAAGCTGAAGGATGGCTTTCAGAGACCTGCTTCAAACAAGGAGGCTCCCTAAAGTTAACTGCTGTTCTTTAGAAGAAAAGGAACGCCATACACCACCAGTATGCCTTTGTTCATCCGCTTGACTTTGTCTATTACGGGCAGGTTTCATCATCCTTTTGGTCCCAGGATGAATGACAAAGACTGAGGCATAGGATTCTCCCACCCTAGCAGCTCTGGGACTTCAAAGCTGGGAAAGGAGTGAGCCCAGTGGGATTAAAACCAGAACGGACCGCTGCACAGGGGCTGGTAACCAGGACCACATGAGGCCCTTGTCTCCACCTCTGCAACTGACTGTTCCTGGCCTCGACAGGTGCTCTCCGTGCTCCCCTGACACCTGGCTTCCCTCCTCGTCCGCAGCCATCTCACCTGCCTACCTGCCTACCTGCCAAAGGTGTGGACAGATGCCTCAGTTAACATGTATGGCTTATGCCCTCGGAACCTCCGGCCAGCCTCGGGGACTCGGGAACTGTTTTGGTTGCTTTATAACAGAGAATTAAAAAAAAACAGTCCAAACCTGGCAGAAACGTGGCATAATAATTTAATATGCCTGCCTCTATGTTACTATAAAAAGACATGAACTTTAGATTGGTGTGTGCTGGTGTTGGGGGGGTGTTTTTCTGTAGCTCGAGAAAGCTGGAATATTCTGATGTGGCCGGTGGCAGGCAACCAATGCCATTTTTATGAACTTAGGAGAAACGCACAAATTCTAAGCAAATGGCCCCCCAAACAAACGGGACCACTGTGTTAGTACATAGTGTTTATTATTATTTAAATACTGAATGTACCAACAACATAGGAGGACCCTTCCTTTGGACTTTGGTCATAGCAGTTGACCAATAGTTCCAGAAAGTGAAGAGAACTCAACTAGATTATATTTCAAACATAAGACTAAAATATTATTCTGTTAACAAGATGTGAGTACAACAAAGGATCCACAATGCTTTTATTAAAAAAAAAAAAAAAAAGTTGAATGCACATTTAAGCATACTGACATTTCCAGCAAAAGATTTCAGAGGTCCTGTAGCAAATGAATTTTTTTCTGTAACAGATGAATATTTTGAGAGGCTCCTATGGTTCCAGCAGAAGAATTATAAAATAAGGGTCTGGACTCAATTTGGCTTCTAACTTTTGATCCCCATGGTTCATAAAAACACTGAAATGTCAATACAGAGAACACAACATACTTAAATTTTCATGAAAATCTGGGTGTGGTAAAGTGTTGAAACTAACAAAGTCTTAAAGAATGATCGGCTCTCTTTCACAGCTGGAGCCAGGAGAACATACAGAGGGAAATGGTCCTCACGTGGTTTTCAAAAACCCAGAAAACGGCCAGAACTAGATGTCCAGAGGACAGGATTCCCAAGGCGACCCTCAGCTTCCTTAAGTCTTATGTGCCTCAAACAGTTATGAAAAACAAATGGAAAACCAAGTGGGATAAGCATGTTAAGATTATGGTCACACTTCAGAAAAATAAATCCTTATAGAAGCCCTGGCTATCTCAATACCACACCCACTTTAGGAGCCAAGGTCATCCAAAATCCACAGCCTGCCCTTTCGCCGATGCATAGCCAGCCAGAACCTGGTACATCATGTAACTGCTTTCATTGTGACGAAAACACCACCTTTGAGCCAACACCTTTATGACATCAATACGTTCTCCTGATTCATAGACAGCTGATCCATCACTTAATAAACCAGTTTACACGGTAAGCAACTCACATGGAGCATCCCTTTAAATTCTATTTCACTGTTTTTCTTTTTTTCTTTAGGATATGCCATTTTCCACATTTTACCAGCTCTGAAATCTGGATGCATCTCACCATTGATGGCATGTCATGGGTTATTGACAGCATTTCTTCTCCTTTTATGGCTGGAAAAATTATAATTCATCTTATCATCAATGACATCTTACATTTTATGAACTATGGTCGTCCCTAGTGGCTCAGATGGTAAAGAATTTATCTGCAATGTGGGAGACGTGGGTTCAATCCCTGGGTTGGGAAGATCCCCTGGAGGAGGAAATGGCCACCCACTCCAGTATTCTGGCCTGGAGAATTCCATGAACAGAGGAGTCTGGTGGGGTATATAGCCCATTGTGTCACAAAGAGTCAGAGTTAGGTGCTCAACTTTGTATCCCATGCCAAGACTTCCCATGTGGCTCAAGTGGTGAAAGAATCTGCCTGCCAATGCATTTGCCACAAGAGACATGGGTTTGATCCCTGGGTGGGGAAGAACCCCTGGAGGAGGAAATAACAACCCACTCCAGTATTTTTGCCTGGAGAATCCCATGGACAAGAGGCTACTTGGGCTACAGTCCGTGGGGTTGCAAAGTCAGACAGGACTGAACACGCAAGCATGAGGAAGGAGATGACGCTGGTCATTCAGTCCTGATGATGGCACGGTGAGGTCAGGAAGCGTTCCTGCCCACAGATAAGAACTGGGAGGAGCTGGGAAGAAGAGTGACGTCAGCATGAGGATAGGCAGCAGCGGGGTCCATGGACGGACACTCGCCGCTCTGGATGTGGCAAGCAGAAAGAAGAGACTGGCCAGGCGCACAGTGTTTCCCCAAGGCCTCATCGCAGCTGAGCAAAGGGCAGCCCTGACAGCACAGACAAGAGATGGAACCACCTAGAAAGAGACAGGCTGGTGGGGAGGAGGGCTGGGACAAGGGTGAGGGGATGCACGCCCAGAGTCCCAGCACTGAGGTTGCAAGTAAGGGGTCAGGAGAGCAAGTAGATAAGCCTGTTGGAGACTAGGAAGGAATCTTCTAAGTATTCAGTACAACAAGCTCTCCTATGGTCCTAAAAGTTATGCAGCGATGGGTTCCAGGTACACTTAATTAGCTTTGCTCACTAGTTTTCCTAAAGGAATTCAACCTTGAATATTCACTGGAAGGATTAATGCTGAAGCTGAAGCTCCAATACTTTGGCCACCTGATGCAAAGAGCTGACTCACTGGAAAAGACCCTGATGCTAGGAAAAGGAGAAGGGGACGACAGAGGATGAGATGGTTGGATGGCATCCCTGACTCGATGGACGTGAGTTTGAATAAGCTCCAGGAGATGATGATGGACAGGGAAGCCTGGTGAGCTGCAGTCCATGGGGCTGCAAAGCGTCGGACATGACTGAGTGACTTCACAACAACTTAATAGTTTGAATCCGCAAACCTGTTCTTTTCATTGGTTAATCAGATAATTCAGACCCAAACTGATGGCCATCCATCAGGGTGTGTTCGCTGCAGGTGGATGCAATCCGTACGGCACAGGAAGAACTGGGCAGGTAGGAACAGCTACCAGTATGCTACAGCGAGAGCCACACAGAGGCACACCTAGCCACGCTGGAAGGTGATTTATTGGGTTATCTCAAGCCCAGTTGTTTGTAACTTCTCTTCAAGGCAGAGTGCATGCAGTAGATGCTTCTGGAAAGCCTACTCTTAGCTCATTTAGAGGAGAAAAAAGCAACACACATGAAATAGACAAGGCACCTAGGAAAGACCTCCACTCCGTCTGCCCAACAGACCAGGCCTTCGATAACTTTATTCTCAGCATGTGCGGTTCTGCATTCATATATTGCCAACATCTCATGACACGAGAAACCTCACCTGACCAGTGCCGTTTAACTACAGCACACTTCAACTACAGCACTTTTAACCACGACCAAAAAGCCAAACACTGTGAGTTCAAGTTGTCTCGTCAGTATGAGTGGGAATCATTTTACCCCTTCTTGATATTATTTTCTTTCCTTAATTCTTCAGCAGAGGAAACATTAAAATCATATATTAAAGGCAGCATCTAGCTTTGAGCTCATGTTTTTCTCATTTAACACACTGCTATTTTAGTCCCCCCCCAAATATAAAAAATCTTGGATAAACCTCAAAGGAAAGATGTATGTAAGCAAATGAGGTCAATTTAAGAGCGTATTTCTCCAATGTGGTATCGCTTCGTATCAAACATGTTTACAACTGCAATACCAGCCTGGCGCTAGAAGAATGAGACCCAGGACTGTGAGGAGATACGTGCAGGCAAATATATTCTTATACACACATTCACATACATGCACTCAGACTGTGCTCTGCATATTCATACACACATACATATCCACACCTCCATATTCATATGCACACACACAGACATTCATACATATACATGTTCATACACAAACACACAAGCCCTTCCATATCCATACTCATACACATAAATATTGGGCCCGCCAAAAAGTTTGCTTGGTTTTAAGTCAAAATAAGACATTTTTGTTTTTCTTGATGAACTTTATCAAACACTTTATTCACTAACCGAACAAACTTTTTTGCCCAATGCAATATATTCATACTTAAACACACATGCATATTCATATACACACATGTTCACAAAACACATACATATACACACATGTACTCGGGTAAAGTAGGTGCATACATGCATGCACATACATACACACATACATGTATGTCCATTCACACGTGCATGTTAATGCTCACACGTGCATACATGTTTCCATACACATGCATCTCATACACACACACACCCATCTATCTCTCATCCTTACTATCTTTGCTCATCGAGCACTGTAGAGAACCTGGCCACCGTCCTTATTGGGGTGTCCCTTTGGGGCAACTGTTGCCTAAAGGATAAAGAACCAGATTTCTCCCCTTTTAACCTTGATTTGTTTCTTTCTCAAACTCAAAGGTATTTTCTCTCCCCTAAGCAAAGCCCTTTAGAAAAGTGCTGGAAACCAGTCTCCCCATGACCTTCTGATGAATATCCCTGCTCTAAACTTACCAGCTTTCTCCTTGGCTGTGAGCTGCCTAGCCAGCCTTGCAATTCTCTTTGCTCACATATTCTCCAACTGCTGCTTATTAAGATAGACATTTTCAGGGCAGGATCGTGTGAGTGTGTGTGTGTGTGTGTTCCTAGCGATCAAATAGCTTCATAACATCACATGTCTTTTGATACTTCTATTAATCATAGAACTAAGTCATGAAATTCTACGAAAGCCCCATGATAAATCTGTAGGTCCGGAACCTTTTTTCACATCAGCAGAAGGGAATATACACCTGTGAGACTGCCTGTGCAGCCAGGGCTAGGAGTCTGGAAACGAAGTGCCATGGGCACTACATCCTCAGTCACGTGACCCGAGAACGCATGACTTGCAGGGTTTTGGACTGAAATCCACGCAGGCTTACACGAGAGAGTCTATGCAGGTAGACCACATATGAAATCAGCAAGACTTACTAGAAAACGAAGATTAGCAAAGCAGGAAGAGAAGCAGTCGATGGGACAGCTGAAATCCTAGAAGGCTGGCACAGTGGAGGAAAATGTCAAGCAGAGAAGAGTTTGGTTCCACCTAATGAGAACTAGATTTAAATGAACCTCAAAACATTCGGAACCCCACAAACATAACTGTAAAACAACCCTCCTGTTGACTTTCTCAGTTCTGTGCAGATGCTGTGTGAGACAGTGGAGAAAGGAGGATGAGATGGGCATACTTGGCCTGGCCATCCGAGGGCACGAGGGCTCAGGTGTGCAGGGGGAGTAACGGTCCAGGGCTCTACCGCACAGCATCACCCCGTGGTTAACTAACCATGTGTCCTCCAGGCACAAACTCGGCTCAGAGGGGAGAGCTTATGCTAAGTGTTCTTATCACAAAACAAAAATAAGTAAGAGGGAAGGAGGAAACTTTCTTTGGGAAGTGATGGATAAGTTTATGGCTGCTTATCTCCAAACGCAGTAAGCTGCAAACATTAAATTCCTTGCAGCTTTTAGTATATCCATCAGGCCCCCCGGTAAAGCCGGCTTTTAAAAAACAAAGGCAACAGTGTGTTTCAGTGATGTTAACGGCTCCTTTGTTTTCCTACAAGGAAACACATTTTTTCACCCCATAGGCTTCTTTCCTTCTTTAGAGATGAACACAAAGTATAAAAACATGTGTGGAAACATCCTGTTTGTGGGGTCTGCATCGGAATGAGCGCAAGAATGTGGTCCGGACCCTTTCGGAGCCTTCAGCGCCCTCTTGGTTCTGCGTGGGGTGGATTCCGCTCCTGACTTTGCATACGTGCGCGTGTTTCTCTAAGCACTGTTATCATATGACACTCAAAGAACATTCATCAAAAGCCTGCATCTTACTTTCGTCCAATTTGAAATAATTCATTCGGGATGAAAAGATGGTCTGCGTTTCACTTTTGACCACCACATTTAGGCTGCGTGACGGAGGTGCTCCAGGATGTTGGAGGCAGCCTGCTGGCAGGGGGTTGGCGATGCTAAGAGCCACAGGCTGCCTTGATCCCTGGGTCACCCCGGGAACCTCCTCAACCCTATCTTGTGCCAAGTTTAGTCCCACAGTGAGCTGGTGTGGGATCACTGCAGATCCAGAGGCTGCGTTGCCCCCAGCCCTCTTGAAGCAGAATCCGCTTTGTAACATCATCCCCAGGTGAACCTGGATACGGCATATTCACCTGTAAGTCCTACTGCCTCATCCTTTGGGCTTCCCAGGTGGCACTAATGGTAAAGACCCCACTTGCCAATGCAGGCGTCATAAGAGACCCAGGTTTGATCCCTGGGTGGGGAAGATCCCCTGGAGGAGGAAATAGCAACCCACGCTGGTATTCCTGCCTGGAGAATCCCATGGACGGAGGAGCCTGGTGGGCTACTCAGTACACAGGGTCACAAAGAATTGGACACAACTGAAGCAACGCCTTATCCTTGTGTGAGTCTCAATTTCTTCAACTGTAAAGCTGATGTTGATAACAGCGATCCTGCTCCCAACCAGGGCTCCCAATGGGCCAGGTGAGTTAGTGTACTTGACAAGTTTAAAAAACCTTAATACCGCATCTCAACTATGATCCAAAAAAAGTTGATGTGACTGACCCAAATTCTTCACGTGATTCAAGACAAGAGTTTGGAATATCCGTCTCAAGTTATATTCATCAGGAACCAGGAAAAGAGCATCATCTCTGGCATCAGTCACTCTTTCTCTGTTATGGACCAACTGTAAAAGTCAGGTATCTTTATCTAACATGGGGAGAAGGATGAGCTGGCGTTTCTTACGTCAAGAGCATTCAGTCCCATGTAATTTAGCCTTTACGGTCCTTGGTCCAGTTCTTATGTGGGTTTTCGGTTGCAATTCTACATTAGTTTGTTGAACGTCGATTAACTATAAGTTTTGTGTGGAATCCAGATTTCCTGTTGGCAACTGTAGCCTCAACAACTGGTTGGGGCTTTCCAGGTGGTGCCAGTGGTTAAAAACAAAAACAAAACCCACCTGCCACTGCAGGAGACATGGGAGATGTGGGTTCAACCCCTGGGTCGGGAAGATTCCCCGGAGGAGGAAATGGCAATCCATGCCAGGATTCTTGCCTGGAAAATTCCACAGACGGAGGAGCCCAAGGGGGCTACAATTCATGGGGTTGTGAAAAGCTGACTTGGCAAGCACGCACACAACAACTGGGACTGTCCCTGGCATACTACTGTAGTTCTCTGTGCAAGGAGTGGATATATGGATGAGCAGATGAATGAATCAGGAATACGCCACGTTCTCATAATTTCCATTAATCTCCCTAGAACTGCACGTGCTTGCTTGCTGAATCACTTCGGTCGGGTCTGACTCTTTTGTGACCCCATGGACTGTAGCCTGCCAGGCTCCTCTGTCCGTGGGATTTTCCAGGCAAGAATACTGGAGTGGGTTGCCATGCCCTCCTCCAGGGGATCTTCCCGACCCAGGGACTGAACTTGGGTCTCTTGCGTTGGAGGGAGATTCTTTACTGTCTAAGCCACCAGGGAAGCCCAGCTAATGTTCCTCAAACTTCCCTGCAAAACTCTTCTCTTCTGGGATGTGGGATTCATGATGCTCCTCATCTTAACCTTCCCTAAAACCTCATGGGGTTCCTAACACACTCGGACAAGGAAGTGATTCTATGGCAGTCTTGCTAAGAGGCTCATGAGACTCTTCTACCCTTCTGATATCTGAAGCCGCACTCACGCACGTGAGGCTGCAAGCGATTCGGGTTCTAAGAGGCACAGTGGTGCCTGAGAAGGGCACCCCATGCCCACAGGAGTGACAGAGCTCTCCTCTGTTGGAGCAGTCCTTCTCTGAGTCCCAAGGGAGGCATCTCATCCTTTCCTCCCCAGAAGCTCCATGAAAACAGGCAGCTCTAGGCTTGGCTTTTTCCAAACACACACCCTGACGTTAAAAACACAGCACACTGCACATCTGGAATGTGTCTCATCCATGAATCTCTGACACATGGATTCATTGTTTTCGAGAAAATTCCAAGAATTTTATTCATGAGAAAATTCTGGCACAATGGGAAATGCTGGCAAGCGCAGGGGCCGCAGATGTCCTGGCCTACACACACACACACACACACACACACACACACACACACACCCCTGTCGCCCCTTCAGCACCTTTCCATCAGGTACCTACCCCACCCCTGCAAAATTCCAACCCCAAATTTCCCATAAAAGGGGGCCACATAAGGCCCTTAATCTTTATAAGCGATGCCATTCCCCCAACGCTTGCATCACCCCAGATGCACTCTGCAAGTGTCCAGATGGACACATGGGAATTTGAAAGGAGCGCAGGAACACGGAGTGACCAGAGTGTGAGAAGCAGCCGTGTGCCCTGGGGCCACGGCCTCCTCATCTGTTCAACTAGGCTCTGGCATCCTGATGTTTCCTGAGGTCCCTCCACACTCTAAAATGAAATCTATTGTATTTAACTACTGACATTCTCTTCCTGCCAGGGCCACACTGCAGGACCCAATTTCTCCATCTTTGAGCAGATATGTGCCTGGGAGTGGCTGGTGGGGGGGTGGGGTGGAAATCCATCCTCTGGGGAGCTGCCAGACACTCCTGCAAGTTCAAGTTCAAAGAGAACTGCGGGTGCTTCCCAGGCTGCCCTGGGTTTTAATTTGCCAAGTCCTCTGACTATTCATTGGAAGAACTGATACTGAAGCTCCAATGCACAGGCCACCTGATGGGCAGAGCCAACTCACTGGGAAAGACCCTGATGCTGGGAAAGACTGAAGGCAGGAGGAGAAGGGGGCGACAGAGGATGAGACGGTTAGATAGCATCACTGACTCAAGGGACATGAATCTGAGCAAATTCTAGGAGCTAGTGAAGGACAGGGAAGCCTGGCGTGCTTCGGTCCATGGGGTCGGAAAGAGTCAGACATGACTGAGTGACCGAACAACAATGGGATAACTTCTTCTGTGCTCATGGTGGGAAAGTAGTCCAGACTCTGAGAGCTCATTTCAAGTCTTCAAGCACAGTTAGGACCTAAGCTCCTGGACGGGAACTCTGGTGTTCTCCATAAAACACATCACACACCGGTAATAGTAAAATATGGTTCTGCTAACAGAAAGTCTTACAGAGACTGAGGCTCTCATGAGGTGGGGTAGGGTGGCTGGGGGAGGGCGTTGCAGAAAGGGGGCCTAGGTAGGAAGCCCCACTTTTCCCAATGTGTTCCAGGGAATTCCTCCCTTTCCTTTCCATGCTCATTCCCAATTAACTATTGTCAAGGGCCGCACAGCACAACAGACAGAGCAGACATAAACACAAACTCATTTTCTTTTTCATAGGCGCCAGCGCCCACTGGGGAAACAGCCAAGGGCCCCCCACGGTGAGGGCCCAACACGGCCAAGCTTGCGCTTAGGCTCTGGGAGTGATGACGCCTCTGTCCGTCCCCAGGGCCGGGAGGCCAACCCTGTGCTTTGCACCAGATTTTCCAGCGCATAAATCTGCACAGGAAGGAGACCAAGGAGCCAGGGTATCATGACCTTTGTTCCTGCTCCACACTGAGCTCATTTGCCTCCCGTGATCTAGCTCACGCACCAGGGAGGACCCCGTCAACAGAACACTGTTCATGCACCAACAAGCCGGCTGCCAGCGAGACTTGATTTTTACGACTCTGAGAGCGTTGATCTCAAAACCTAACGCGTTTGAATTATTTATTGTGAACTTGTCCAACTATTTCAAACCGCGCATACTAGATCATACCCAACGAGGCTCTCCTGAGCCCTTCTGTAAACCGGTCTCTTTAAAAATCTGTAGAGCCATTCTTACCAAAATCACTCTAACCTGCAGAACAGTTTAGTGGCCTAAATATCTTTAGGATGTCTATCCAAGGATCTCAGTGTTGCTTTTTAGATTGCCTCCTTACTTGGGACTCTTATTACGCTGAATCCTCATGGAAGAAGCAGAGCCAGGGATGTCTATGTCTTCCCACAAGTTGCAGGAGAGAAAGGAAGTTTCCAGGGCTCAGAATTGTGTGCACCGTTGTGCATACCATACAGGCACAAAGAGAGGTCTGTGTAGAGATAACTCCTTTCCAGGAGGGTGGAGTTCCCTAAGTCACCCACCCATTTAATCTACATAAGGAGCCTTGGGGGGTGGGGTCACATGGAGCCAAGTCTACCTAAAAAGGCAACTTGCTGCTATTTAGTCGCTAAGTTGTGTCCTGACTCTTTGTGACTCTGTGGACTGTAGCCCACCAGGCTCCTCTGTCCATGGGATTCTCCAGACAAGAAAACTGAAGTGGGATGCCATTTCCTCCTCCAGGGGATCTTCACAACCCAGGGATCGAACCCGTATCTCCTGCATTGGCAGGCAGATTCTTTACCACTAAGCCATCTGGGAAACCCATAAGGGCAACTGACTTAGTACAGAAGATGACTTGCCTTCCTGTCTTCCAGTCTGGTAGACTTGCACTGACAACTATGTGTAAGCAGAGGGACACTTTATAAAGTAATTTCAAAACTAAGACAGAAGTCTATAAAGACCTGTGAATTAGAACCTTGCTTTTCAAAGTCTGACCCTTGGACCCACAGCAGCCGAAGCATCCCCTGGGACTTTTTCAGATACTCAGAACCCCAGGCCCCAACCCAGAGCGACTGAATCAGAGCTTGACTTAACAAGATTCACACGGGGGCAGGCAGGCACGTTGTGCTGAGAACTGGGTGAGAAAGTGGTAAGTTCTCCCAAAGAAAGAAGAGGCGGGGCTGGGTTAGGAGCGGGAGGAGGAGAGGGCAGACTGCTGTGTTTAATTAAGAGTGGTCAGGGAGGTCTGCATGGAGGAGGCGAGGTCTCAGCAAACTTCAAGGTTGTGGCTTAGTTGCTAAGTCATGTCCAACTCTTTGTGACCCTATGGAGCCCACCAGACTCCTCTGTCAGTGGGATTTTCCAAGCAAGAATACTGGAGTGGGTTACCATTCCCATTTTTCTCCAGTGGATCTTCTCAACCCAGGGATTTAAGCCCCGTCTCCTGCACTGGCAGGAAGATTCTTTACCACTAAGCCACCTGGTCAGCCCAAGAACTTAAAGGAGGCTGAGGCAATAGCAGAACAAGGCCAGAGGTGGGCACCGGGGTTTGCGGGTGGGGCACAGCGATCAGCAGCAGCTGGGGAGGAAATGTTATCTCAGGAGAGGAGGGACAGGAAGTACCAGCCCCGGGTGAGGAGGTGGGCCACGTGAGGCCGGGGGCCGTGGCCAGACCTGGGTGGTACTGGCAGTGAGATGGGGACCTCTCTAGACGTCTTGGCTCAAAGCCCAGGGAGTGTCTTCTTTCCCAAGGTACACCAACATTTTCCACCTCCGAAGGGCTCTGCAAAGAAAATACTTTCTATCTGTTTAGTTTGATCACTTTCAAAGCTCAGTGTGACCTACATGAATGTGTTACACACAGCATACTAACACCGAAAGCCACGCCTCACAAGACGATACAGCCATCCTTTGTCCCCAGAACAATGGGAACTCTTATTTGTCATTGTGCGCAGAAAACTGTAGGGATTCAGAGAGGTGCTTTTTATTCAGAGAGCCTGTCAATGGGCATGACCACTGCTGGAAGGCTTTTGCACATATAGGGAACACGCCACTGAGGCTCCGCTCGAAGGGGCAGCCTTGGGGAGACCTGCCTCTGAAATCAAGAGGAAAGATGGCACCCAGGTGATCCCCACCCCCAAATCAGCCGGCGCGGGGCTTGCAGGTTCTGGAAGCTCTGGCAGATGACAGCCCAGAACATCATGCTGCCTGCCTCAGGCAGGACTGAAAGTTTCAGGGCTGGAGCAAGGATGCAGATGACCAGCCATTTCCTCTTTAAACACAACCAGAAGCTTGGCCTCGAGGAGGCATTCAGAAGCAGTGGGTATTGTGCTTGGGGGTGGAGGACCCTAATTCTCCGATCTCTAGCTGGTGGAATGCACCTCCTCGTTCATTAAGGGCGGGTCCCCTTCTGTCTATACATCGTCAACATGGGCCTTGTGGCTACCTCTGAATCCAATGTCAACATTCAGTGTAGAGTCTGCGTATTAGTTTCCTCATAGGTCAGTCAGTATAAGAATCTGCCTGCAATGTGGGAGACCTGGGTTCGATTCCTGGGTCAGGAAGATCCCCTGGAGAAGGAAATGGCAATCCACTCCAGTATGCTTTCCTGGAGACTCCCATGGATGGAGGAGCCTGGTGGGCTACAGTCCATGGGGTTGCAAGAGTCAGACAAGACTGAGGTGACTAAACTACCACCATTGGCTTCCTAGGGCTGAGAAACCAAGTACCGCAGATCAGGAGGCTTAACCAGCAGAAGCTCCTTCTTTCATAGTTCCAGAGGCCAGAAATCCAAAATCAAAGCACGGGCAGAGCTGGTTCCTCCTGAAGGCCGTGAGCTGCCCCAGGCCCCCTCTCCCTGGCTTGTAGACAGCTGTCATCTTCCAGGGCCCTAAGAAGGTCTTCCCTCTATGCATGCCTGTGTCTACATCCAAGTTTCCTTTTTTAAAGAACACAGCCATCTGGGATTCAGGCTCCACCTTATGTTGTCGTTCAGGTGCTATTAAGTTGTGTCCAACTCTGCAACGCCATGGACTGCAGCACACCAGGCTTCCCTGTCCTTCACCATCTCCCAGAGTTTGCTCAAACTCCTGTCTATTGAGTCGGTGATACTATCTAACCATAGCATCCTCTGCTGCCCCCTTCTCCTCCTGCCTTCAATCTTTCTCAGCACCAGGGTCTTTTCCAGTGAGTCTTTGCATCAGGTGGCCAAAGTATTGGAGTTTCAGCTTCAGCTTCAGCATCAGTCCTTCCAATGAATGTTCAAGACTGATTTTCTTTAGAACTGACTGGTTTGATCTCCTTGCAGTCCAATGGACTCTCAAGAGTCTTCTCCAGCACCACAATGTGAAAATACCAATTCTTTGGCACTAAGCCTTCTTTATGGTCCAACCGCTTGCATGACTACCAGAAAAACCATAGCTTTGACTCTATGGACCTTTGTCAGCAAACTGATGTCCTCATCTTAACTTGATGACGTTTGTAAACACCTGATCCAAACAGGATCAGAGGCTGAGGTGCTGGGGGTTGGGACTCCAACAGATGAATTTACAGGGACACAATTCAACTCGTAAGAGGACAGAGAATGTGTTCATTTGTGGGTGGGGAAGGGGCTTGCAAGATCTTTGTTGCCCACTCAGGGATTGAATCCCAGGGCTCCAGCCAGTAAAAATGCTGAATTCTAACCACTGGGCCTCCAGGGAATCCCAAGAAACTGTGTCTGTTTAATTCACTGCCTAGTGCCATGTCAGGTACCAGAATAAGAACTATAGGCCAGTGGTTCTCAAAGTGTGTTCTAAGAGCCCCCTGGGGTTCCAAGACCCTTCAGTTTTCATGACACACAAGGACGTTCTTTGCATCTTACCTACTCATCTTCTGACAGGTGTACGGTAAGGTTTTCCAGAGCCCACAGGACGTGTGAGAGCAGAACGGGCTGAGTGCAGAGGCAGATATGAGAACCCAGCTGCTGGCTGTGACTCTACTCCAGCCACCAACAGCAACACCCAGAGTATTTTTAAGTACCTGTGCTGTGCTCAGTGGTGTCTGCCTCTTTTGCGACCCCGTGGACTGTAACCCACTGGGCTCCTCTGTCCAAGGCAAGAATACTGGAGTGGGTTGCCATGCCCTCCTCTAAGTGATCTTCCCAACCCAAGGATCGAACCCACATCTCTTGTGTCTCCTGCATTGGCAGGTGGATTCTTTACCACTAGGGCCACCTGGGAAGGTCCTATAATGGGTTTATTATTATTTTTTAAATTAAATCAATGTTACGAGAATGTCTCAACTTTTATTTCTCATTCAGGAAACATCAACAGATATAACCCATATTCACCACTCCCTTTAGTGACTCAGGCATTTTTAGGGATGTCGGGGTCCGAGACCCCAAGATTGAGGACTACCGCTTAGGGATGTAAACGCGTAGGACCTGGCCTGTCTTCTCTGAAGTAACCCACAGTCTAAGGGTGATAAGACGTTTTATGAAGAACATATTTTTAGCAGCTAAGTGCCACAAAAAAGCAAGTTTGTTGGCTATCCCCTTAGGCTGACAACATAGGGTTCTCATTAAGAAAAAATAAATAAAAGGTAATCTGAAGTCTCCCAAGATAGCACTAAGTGATGTATTCAATTTGAAACATAAGAACTTAAAACACGATGAGTCAGGTGGACAGGCACTGTTTGCACACCAGCTGCTCAGCTGATTGCTGGTCCCCAGACTCTCTAAGACTGGACAGAATCTACTAAAGAAGCAGGTTGCCTGCCCACTCCTCCAGCCCCTGCTAGCCACAAACTGCCTACATGCCTCTTAGTCCAGCTGAGCCTTCTTGAAAGCCATCTGTCTTTTGGCAAAATAAGAGGAGGTCCATGGGGGACCCCAGACCAGCAGGAAACGTTCAGAGGCTACAGACCACCTACTCGCTGCTTAGCTGGCTGTGCCCTGGGTCTGAGCCCTCTTGAGAAACTGGTCCAGGGCCGAGAGGCTGCAAGGCCCAGGCATAGACTCCCTGCTCAGACTCCACACATCCATTCTGGTTCACTGCATGCATCTCTGAATGGGCATGTGGCCGTCTCCAGTTAAGGCGATTTGCTGTGTGCTCAGAGTCTCAGTCGTGTCCGACACTTTGAAACCCCACGTACTGTAGCCCACCAGGCTCCTCTGCCCATGGGATTCTCCAGGCAAGAATACTGGAGTGGGTCACCATGCCCTCCTCCAGGGGATTTCTTGACCCAGGGATTATACCTTCATCTCCTGCATCTCCTAAATTGGCAGGCAGATCCTTTACCACTAACTCCAATGAATGCTAAAAACATCTCTTTCTCTTTTTTTTAATGACCAGATGGTTTTCATTTTTAAATCTGTCTCTTACACTTGGAATATCCTCTTTCTTTAATATCCCTGCTAGGGATGATATGTAGGTGTCTCATTTTAAAACCGATTCTCAAAGGTATCTGATTCAAATGACAAGCACTTGACCCACACTGGTGGCAATGATATAAAGATGCTGCTGCTGCTGCTGCTGCTAAGTTGCTTCAGTCGTGTCCGACTCTGCAACTCCATAGACAGCAGCCCACCAGGCTCCCCCGTCCCTGGGATTCTCCAGGCAAGAACATTGGAGTGGGTTGCCATTTCCTTCTCCAATGCCTGAAACTGAAAAGTGAAAGTGAAGTCGCTCAGTCGTGTCGGACTCTTAGCGGCCCCATGGACTACAGCCTGCCAGGCTCCCCCGTCCCTGGGATTTTCCAGGCAAGAGTACTGGAGTGGGGTGCTGTTGCCTTCTCCAGATATAAAGATGAATTGTCCCCAAAGTCTACTATTCTAGACAGACTGTTATCACTTTAACAGAAGGACAAAACATTGGGGGAAAAGAGGGGAAGATCCCTCAGCACCTGGTGGGGGGGCGGGTGGGATACAGGCTCCGTGGGGGCAGGGGTGTCTTCTTCAGTGATGTCTTTAGAGTCTGGAGCAGTGTCCTCACGTGGTGCACACACAGGGAGTATATGCTGTGCGAGCTCCCGGTATGCAGGTGCTCTGTGAAGTGCCAAGTCTGTCTACTGCTCAGAGGACGGAGGGAGGACGGGAAGAACAGAAGGGGGGAAGAAGGAAGGAAGAAGGAAGGAAAGGAGGAGGAAGAAAGAGAGAGAAGGATACTCTTCTTTTCTCCATGGAAATGAAAATCCTATCATGTCACTCTCCTACCCTGCAATAGAATCCAATGTCCCAACATGTTCCAGCCCCTAGAAACCCATAAAGCCTACAAAGTGGGTTCTAGAGCTTGTTATTCTTGTTAACTATTCCTGCAGCCACTTGTTAGTGACCTGAACAGTGAAGATAACTTCCAATCCACCAGAAGAGGCAGGTTAACCTGGCGAGTTACGACCTCCGTCATTTTGACTTTGTGGGAACATCCTCCTACTCTACTAATTCAAGGACTATTTGGACGGGCCGCTGGGATTCAGGATCCAATGTTGGGATTAAAGTCACAGAGTTAAGGGCCTTGTTCTCTATGTGGATGCAGTCCCAGTTTGTATTAACAGTTCAGAGAAACACTCAACAAATGAAAGCAGAATCAAGTTCATGTTCAAGTTCATGAGCAATAACACATCACTGTAAAATTCTTGTGCTGCAAGTGTTTCCAAGGAAATAAGGATACTCCCAGCATGTACACTGGAAAGACTAGATGGAGTTCTTGCTCTGTGTTCCCAAACAACCCTCTCTCCTCCCTTCTGGCCCCAGACCTTCAACAGACGATGCTGCTGTTGCTTAGCTGCTCAGTTGTGTCCAACTCTTTGTGATCCTGTGGACTGTAGCCTGCCAGGCTCCTCTGTCCATGGAATTTCCCAGGCAAGGATACTGGAGTGGGTTGCCATTTCCTTCTCCAGGGGATCTTCCTCACCTAGGGATTGAACCCAAGACATGATATTATTTCCCCAAAAGCAGCTGGACACTAAAGTGTGAAATCAGAAACACACATTTTCAAAGGACAAGTGTATTATATCAGTACTAACAAGTTAGGTACAGCGGGGGCAGGTGTGTCTGTGTGGTTGGAGGGGCAGGAGAGAAAGGAGATCAGGAGGAAGTGTGTTGAGATTCAAGGCATGAAAATAAGGAGGAACACCAACAGACACAACAGAGAACGGGTTTTGTAACTGTCAATGTGCTCTCATCAAATCGCCAGCTTCAAAGGGTTTGGATCTGAGGTCAGATAGAAATACACTAATTTGCACCTTGACATTAGGGCTTCCAAGAATTATTCTGTAGTTACACCTCAGGGTTCAAAAGACAGGAAAAGCAATACATATGCTACTCACACAATCAACTGGTCAATATCAAGCGAAATCTGCATACCAAAAAACAGTTTGCTTTCCTGGCACATCGTGTCGATTCGGCCTGGTTAACAAAGCGTCAAGTACACTTGCAGTGTGTGTGTGTGTGTGTGTGTGTGTGTGTGTGTGTGATCCGTGACCCTGGGCCATATGCACACTCAACAGGGGTCAGTCAGGCCGTGGCCTGTCACCCACTCTGGGAGGTACTGGAACCTTTGTCTTCCTCCCTCCAGCTTCCTGCCATCTTCAAAGATCTCACTGGCCATCAGCCAGTGATCTGCAGCTGGCTGCAGAAAGGGAGAAAAGGTGAAATTCCTCTCTGTCCACATCAGGGTTTATTAGTGCTCTGGGGGAAAGGTTTGTGGCGGAGAGTTAGGGAAAGCCTGTGTGTGGATGAGATTTGTGCTTTACTGGGGTCTGTACCTCCCTCATTCCCCAGAGGTCAGTTCATCAACAGTGCTTTTGTCCTAGCTGGGATGGTCCACCTGCTTCCATGGATATGGAGGGAGGTGGATATTGGGGTTAATATGGCAAGGACACAGTGAACTTGTTTCCTAAAAGCAAACATTGTGTTGCCGAAGAAGACTCTTGAGAGCCCCTTGGACTGCAAGGAGATCCAACCAGTCAATCCTAAAGGAAATCAACTCTGAACATTCACTGAAAGGACGGATGCTGAAGCTCTAATTTGGCCACCTGATGCAAACAGCTGACTCACTGGAAAAGACCCTGATGCTGGGAAAGACTGAAGGTTGGAGGAGAAGGGGATGACAGAGGATGAGATGGTTGTATGGCATCACCAACTCAATGGACATGAATTTCAGAAAACTTCGGGAGATGGTGAAGGACAGGGAAGTCTGGTGTGCTGCAGTCCATGGGGTCGCAGAGTCAGACGTGCCTTAGTGACTGAATAGCAACAAAAAGCAAAGTTTAAACTTGAGACAAGCAAAGGTTTGCAAAGTTCCTATAGCATTGGCCTCAGTTCCTAAAGATTTTTTTTACAAGAATCATGGAATAACTGAAATTCTGGCTGCCTACTCAGCACAGTTAATGATGCTAAACTGTATGCCATAGCAAAGACTCGCATNCATTTCCTTCTCCGGAGGATCTTCCTGACCTAGGGATTGAACCTGGGTCTCCTGCATTGCAGACAGATTCTTTACCACTGAGCCACCTCAGAAACCCTTATGTTTTTGTTAATAAGGCTTATAACTCCTCATATTCCCTCCTGCTGTGCAGAGTACGAACACATACACAATCTCATTTGGATCCAATATAACCTTTACACATTGTGAGTGTTAACACTTGAAATATTTGTCACAAAGATTTCCCCAGTAATTTATAATTTTCCCAGACAAAGCTGTAGGATTTTTTTTTTTTCAAATTTATCTCTACTTGTACAATAAAAAAAAAAATTTACTTGTAAGGATTATCTGTATTTTTTTTCCTGTCATAATTCCAATGACTTTACTCAATACACAGGGCTTCCCTAGTAGCTCAGTTGGTAAAGAATCTGCCTGCAATGTGGGAGACCTGGGTTTTATCCCTGGGTTGGGAAGATCAACTGGGGAAGGGAAAGGCTATCTACTCCAGTATTCTGGCCTGGAGAATTCCATGGACTGTATAGTCCACAGGGTCACAAAGGGTCAGAGCACAACTGAGCAACTTTCACTTTCACACTTACTCAATACACACTGGCTGAGGGGATCCAGGGATAGTAAAACCTGGCCTCACTCTGCAGTGGTGTTTATATGTCATAAGTACATGTGTCCAACAGCTTCCTAAGCAAAACCTTGTACCAGGAACCAAATGAAATAAACTCAGCCTTCAGAACATGAAAAAGGAAAACGAAACTTATAATCAACTTCGGCACCACCAAATTCTATTTATTTCTTTTTCTAAGAGTCTATGAAAGTCCCCCGCAGCGATAGCAGACAACTAAGTAATCGTTGTGCTTGTTGAGTGTACAGCAAGTACTAACACGAGGAGCCAACAGGGAAAACACTTTGCAACCTTTTCCATAAGACTGGATGATAGGCTACAGAAGGAAGGGCCAAGGGGATGGTCTCAACAACCTGCAGATACCGACACTGCTTCTGTGTTCTCCAGGCAGTCTACATGGCATCAGCTCTCTGCTTTATGTATTCAGGGTATATATTATAAACTTATAATCAGTTTGTATACTCTGCTTTGTATATTGTAGCTTAGTTCACCATGGTGGATGCCAGTGAATGATACATAAAAATTAGAGACTTTCAAAAATGATAATCTGTACAAAGACTAAAGTTAGATTTTGAAATTCAGTGATGAAAGTGGGTGCACAGTTCTGTCACATAATTTAAATATTAGAATAAGGAAAAGCAAAGAAAGCTCTTACAGAAATGTTTGCATCTTGGTTTTTCAACTAAAGGCAAATGGCTTTTGACACCCAAGCAGGAGGGTCTTTGGGATTATGTGGGCCCTTCGAGGCTGGTAGGACAGGGAGGGAGCATCTGGCCGTCAGTGGGCAGAGTCGAGGACATCTTCACAATACGGTTTAATTCTACATAATCAGAGAAGACTGAGTGAAGTCACTCAGTGGTATCCGACCCTTTGTGACCCCATGAACTGTAGCCTACCAGGCTCCTCCATCCATGGGATTTTACAGGCAAGAGTACTGGAGTGGGTTGCCATTTCCTTCTCCAGGGGATCTTCCTGACCCAGGGATTGAACCCAGGTCTCCCGCATTGTAGGCAGACGCTTTACTGTCTGAGCCAGCAGGAAAACTACTACTGGCCCCAAATCCCAAAGGTGCCTCTTGCCTCTGTCAAGAAGGACAAGACCTGCGGAGCTCATCAAAGGATGGCAAATTTCTGGAACCATTAGAGACCAAAGTCTCATTCTTTCTGGATATCACCAATCATTTAAGCATTTATGGTCATCACACTTGTAATCCTTTAAGTAAACTGACCACACATTCATCATGAGTGTTAAGCCTAATTAAAGACCCTAAGCTGTTGATAAAATTACCTGATGACTAAACTGTAACTATTCTACAAGTTAAAAAAAGAGTTCAGCTCATTGTATATTTAATTCCTCCCTTTCCTGAATTTGAAATGTTAAGAGTAAAAAAAATCTGAGAATTCATTTGCCTAAAACAGTGAACATAATTCAGAGTCCCATCTATCTGTTAATGAAGAAAAGCAATTCCTTTTCTGATAACCCTTGAAAACCACAGTATTCAATATACCTATTATGGAAAAGAGGGATTGGACTACTTCTTCTGAATGTCTAAAAAGCACCTCATTAAAGCAGGATCATATGATATTTGTCTTTCTCTGGCTTCCTTCACTTAGCATGGTCATCTCTAGGTCCATCCATGTTGCCACAAATAGCATTACTTCATTCTTTTTTTGGCTCAGTAATATTTCACTGTGTGTGTGTGTGTGTGTGTGTGTATCACATCTTCTTTATGCAGTCATCGGTTGATGGACTTTAGGTCACTTCCATGACTTGGCTATTGCAAATACAGCTGCTATGAACATTGAGGTCCACGCATCTTTTTAAATTAGTTTCATTTCTATGCTCTATGGTAAAGCACAGGGAACTATATTCAACATTTTATGAAAACTTAAAAGGGAAAGAATTTGAAAAAGAACCACCGTGAGGACAACTGCAACTAACACCACATTGGCCATCAACTATACTTCAGTCTAAAAAAGACAAAACAGAAAAAAAGAAAAGGAAAAGTACCTAACGGGTCCAGAACAGATCACTCAATTCTTCCAAAACCACGCTTCTCCCCATCTGTCTCTTTTGCCCGCCTTCTTTGATTGCACAGCATGCACGATTAGTGTATAATGTACATGTGTGCATTTGATTTTATCTGAAACACCAGACACACAAGAAGGTAAACCCCAGGAGAGCAGAGACTGGTTTTCCCGGAATCTGGGTTCAGTTCAGTTCAGTCGCTCAGTTGTGTCCGACTCTGCGACCCCATGAATCGCGGCACGCCAGGCCTCCCTGTCCATCACCATCTCCCAGAGTTCACTCAGACTCACATCCGTGATGCCATCAAGCCATCTTATCCTCTGTTGTCCCTTTCTCCTCCTGCCCCCAATCCCTCCCAGCATCAGAGTCTTTTCCAATGAGTCAACTCTTTGTATGAGGTGGTGGCCAAAGTACTGGAGTTTCAGCTTTAGCATCATTCCTTCCAAAGAAATTCCAGGGTTGATCTCCTTCAAAATGGACTGGTTGGATCTCCTTGCAGTCCAAGGGACTCTCAAGAATCTGGGTAACTCTCAGCAAAAGGCAGGCACTGAATACTTATAGAATGAAGGAATGAATGGCATGAGGCGCTATCACCGGCCACCCTCAGGAGCTCATGTAACACGTGATGCTCTAACAA
This sequence comes from Redunca redunca, assembly GCA_006410935.1. Lineage (NCBI taxonomy): Eukaryota > Metazoa > Chordata > Mammalia > Artiodactyla > Bovidae > Redunca > Redunca redunca. The sequence continues at coordinate 71,149 of SJYQ01010250.1, read as the reverse complement.
GCTATGAAATGAATTAGGCGTTATGCACAATCACTTGCTGGGTTATATGCTGAGAGCTTGACAGTTTCATAACCACATTTTGATCATCATCTCATTCGATCCTCGTGTGTGTGTGTGCATGTGCGCACGCACGCATGCGTGTGTGCTAAGTCGCTTCAGTCTCATCTGACACGTTGGGACCCCATGGACTGTAGCCTGCCAGGTTCCACTGTCCATGCAGTTCTCCAGCCAAGAATACTGGGGTGGGTTGTCATGCCCTCCTCCAGGGAATCTTCTTGACCAAGGGATCGAACCGTGTCCCCTTGTGGCTCCTGCGTTACAAGTGGATTCTTTACCACCGAGCTACCAGGAAAGCCCCTTCAATCCTCTTAACCACTCCCTATTTGGCAGGAGATTTTATGATATCCAGTTGCGGAGATAAATACATGGGTTGTTGTTGTTTGTGAGTCTGTTATCTGCAGGGCTTCTCAGGTGGCTCAGGGGTAAAGGATCCATCTGCAGTGCAGGAGACACGAGAGACGAGGGTTCGATCCCTGGGTCAGGAAGAGCCCCAGGAGGAGGAAATGGCAGCCCGCTCCAGTGTTCTGGCCTGGAGAATCCCAGGAACAGAGGAGCCTGGCGGGCTGCAGTCCACAAGGCCACAAGGAGTCCGACATGACTGAGCACGCAACGTACAGTGTTACCTGTGAACTTACAATGCTCTGACCTGCCCACAGAGATGTGAGTTTGGTGAGGCACCCACAGAAGATGCTGCCTGCAGCGAGCTAAGCAGCCTGGGCATGGTTCCTCAGAGAACAGGAGTCCTAAGTTGCAGGAGATGGAGCTCTGAGACCCAGGAGGGAAAAGAAAGAAAATGTGTATCTGCAAAAAGGCATTCCTAAATCACAGCGGGAGGGGGAGGAAATAAGTCACAGTTCAGTTCTCTTTTTCATGGAAAAGGAAATGACTGACTGTGGGCCACTTTTAAAGTCTGACCCGCAATACAGTGTAAGTTTCTATGCCGGGTCTTGGTGTTGACTGGGCTTCCATTTTGAAGAGCTCCCTAAAGCTCGATCCACTGGAGAAGGGGACAGGCTACCCACTCCAGTATTCTAGGGCTTCCCTTGTGGTTCAGCTGGTGAAGAAGCAATGCAGGAGGCCTGGGTTCAACCCCTGGGTTGGGAAGATACCCTGGAGAAGGGAAAGGCTACCCACTCCAGTATTCTGGCCTGGAGAATTCCATGCACAGGATAGTCCATGGGGTCGCAGTGAGTCGGACATGACTCAGTGACTTTCACTTTCATGTTCACTGGAGCTCAAAGGAAATGCTCTGCAGTTGCATCTTCACCCTTGCACTTGGCTCCTCATGTTGATGCTAAGCTCCCTGCCTGCGGACCCAGCAGGAGGCCGGCAGCGGCCACAGAAGAGGGGCTTGCTCAGGGCCTGCACACCTGTCTCCTCCTTTCCGAGGTGGGACCCTGAAGTGGTGTGTGTTTCCAGAACACAGGACAGTCTACAAAACTTGCTGCAAAGTGAAATAAAGGAATTTCTCAGCCAAGTAAAAAGAAAGAAACCAAGATACATCAAAACGACAGAGGAACGAATGAGCCCACAATTAAGAGAGAGAGAGACAGAGAGAAGGAGGGGATTAGGTTTCTAAAAGCCAAAGCTTGGACAAGTTCAGCAACAAAATATATAATGAGAGTGGTGGTTTATACGCCAAAGAATCTGACAAATATCAAATGACTATACGGATGTAAATAAGGGATGGAAATAAGCGAATATATGGGCAGAAAAAGACAGCTTCTCTTCACAGAAGAATCCCAAATACTAAATGTAGAAGGAGTGAGTGAAACAGAAACTCACCCTCAGAATCTCATAGTCTTAATTTCTGTGGGCAAGACAATCTGATGGCACTCTAATTAGTGGGCCATACTTTAAGAAGAAGGGGATGACAGAGAATGAGATGGTTGGATGGCATCACTGACTCAAGGGACATGTTCAGTTCAGTTCAGTAGCTCAGTTGTGTCTGACTCTTTGCATCTCCCTGTCCATCACCAACTCCTGGAGTCCACCCAAACTCATGTCCATCGAGTCAGTGATACCATCCAACCATCTCATCTTCTGTTGTCCCCTTCTCCTCCTGACCTCAATCTTTCCCAGCATCAGGGTCTTTTCAAATGAGTCAGCTCTTCTCATCAGGTGGCCAAAGTATTGGAGTATCAGCTTCAACATCAGTCCTTCCAATGAATACCCAGGTCTGATCTCCTTTAGGATGGACTGGTTGGATCTCCTTGCAGTACAAGGGACTCTCAAGAGTCTTCTCCAACATCACAGTTCAAAACCATCAATTCTCTGATGCTCAGCTTTCTTTACAGTCCAACTCTCACATCCACACATGACCACTGGAAAAACCATAGCCTCGACTGGAGGGACCTTTGTTGGCAAAGTAATGTCTCTGTCTAGGTTGGTCATAGCTTTTCTTCCAATGAGCAAGTGTCTTTTACTTTCATGGCTGCAGTCACCATCTGTACTGATTTTGGAGCCCCCCAAAATAAAGTCTCCCACTGTTTCCATTGTTTCCCATCTATGTGCCATGAAGTGATGGGACCAGATGCTATGATCTTAGTTGTCTGAATGTTGAGTTTTAAGACAACCTTTTCACTCTCCTCTTTCACTTTCATCAAGAGCCTCTTTAGTTCTTCTTCACTTTCAGGCACTCTATCAGATCTAATCCCTGGAATCTGTTTTTTACTTCCACTGTATTGTAAGGGATTTGATTTGTCCTTAATTACTCGGTTCTAAGAAATAAAGCATAGAAGAGGGGAAAGCAGTGTCCTTGTAGACATGAAAACTGGCAGACATCACCTTCACCAAGGGATCTAGGTCAATACCACCAGCAGGAAGACACAGCAATGCCATGCCATGATGCCATGAGATGGGTGCATCATCTCTGCAGTATTTTCTTTCTAAGAATCTAAACCCCTGCCTTGGCATGACAAACCTTCAGTGAGAGACATTGTGCAAAAAACCTCTATAGTTTTTCTAGGAGTCATGTACGGATGTGAGAGTTAGACCATAAAGAAGGCTGAACACTGAAGAATTGATGCTTTCAAACTGCAGTGTTGGAGAAGACTCTTGAGAGTCCCTTGGACTGAAAAGAGAAAAAGCCAGTCAATCCTAAGGGATATCTACCCTGAATCTTCATTGTAAGGACTGATGCTGAAGCCCCAGTACTTTGGCCACCTGGTGTGGAGACCTGACTCATAGGAAAAGACTCAGATGCTGGGAAAGATTGAAGGCGGGAGGAGAAGGGGACGACAGAGGATGAGCTGGTTGGATGGCATCACGCATGCAATGGACATGAGTTTGAGCAGGCCCCAGAAGTTGGTGAAGGACAGGGTGGTCTGGTATGCTGCAGTCCATGGAAAATTGGTAGAATATGAATAAAGTGTGTTGTTTATTTAAAAGCAGGAGGTGAAATTTTTTTCTATAAAGAAGCAAATAGTAAAAGTTTTCTCTTTGTAGGTTATGTGTTCAACTTTGAAACTATTTAACCTTGCCTCTGAAGTGCAAAACTGGTCTAAGACAACACAGCAGCAAATGGTCATGGTTATATTTGAATAATATCACTCCTTTTAACCTGTGCTTAGGGCTCTCCTGGTGCCTCAGAGGTAAAGAGCCCACTTGCCAATGCAGGTTTGATCCCTGTGTCAGGAAGATTCCCTGGAGAACTGAACTCACTCTAGTATCTTGCCTCAAAAATCTCATGGACTGAGGAGCCTGATGGGCTATAGTCCGTAAAGAGTCAGACACAACTTAGCGACTGAACAACAAATATTCCAATGAAACTCATACAAACCTGGGCCCTGGGGAACGAAATAATGACATTTGCCGCAACATGGACCTAGAGATATACATACCAAGTAAAGTAAGTCAGAAGGACAAAGACAAATACTATGTGACACCACTTATATGTGGAGTATAAAATATGGCATTAATCTATCTACCAAACAGAAACAGACTCACAGACAGAGAAAGCAGGTTTGTGGTAGCCAAGGTGGGTTGGAGGGAGTTGGGAAGAGGGAAGGATTGGGAGTTTGGCATTACAAGATGCAAACTGTTCTATCTCAGATGGATACGCAGCAAGGTCCTTCTATACAGCACAGGGATCTATATTCAATATCTTGTGATAAACCATAATGGAAAAGAATATGAAAAAGAAGGTGTATATATAACTGAATTACTTTGCTGTACTGCAGAAATTAACACATTGTAAATCAACAAAAAAAACATTTTTTTTTAATGGCTGGACAGATTCCACTGAAACCTGGGTCATAGTGCTACTTTCAACCCAGAATAACAAACTGAACAAGTTCCCCATCTTCCACTCCAAATCCCTCCTAATAAAGATGAGAAGTGCTTTGCCACAGTATATGAATAGAACAACAGGACTGGAGTTCGTTCCACTGGGCGCTGCTCCTTCTGTGACGGTGGCATTAAAACCATCCTATAGTCACAGGACCCTTTCTTTAGGCACAGTCTTAGGCAGGTCTGTTACAAATAAAGCAAGCAACCTCACAGTGAAACGACCTTGGAGGATGGCCTTGGAGGATGTGGAGGTCTTCATCATCACACATGAGCAAAGCCCAGAAGAAGTCCCCACCACGTTGGAACATTCTAACCACGGCCCCAGGGTAGTGGGTGGCGGGACACAGAGGGCCCTTGGGCTGAGACTGGAATGGACCCTTCTGCCATGGTCAGCAGCGTGGCCTTTGTCATACGCGATGGGGAGCTGGGAAGGGTCGCTGGCAGGTGAGTACCCAAGTCTGTGTTTCAGAAAGATGACACCAAAAGGGCAGGTGGATCCACTGCAGGGTGCCCGCCACGCCCGTGAACCAGGAGGACCAGCCGTGGGCCCCATCGTGAGGGTCTGGGCACATCATGCGGGTCTGGGAGGAGGCTGTGGGCCCCATCGTGAGGGTCTGGGAGGGCTGGCCCTGGGCCCCATTGTGAGGGTCTGGGAGGTTTGNAATGATTGAAACTTAATCCTATCTTGACATATGGGAAACTGACTCAAGTTTGGAGTGCCAAAAATTCAGGCGCATTTATAAATGCCAAGGAGGAAATATCTCTCACTTTGTGGGTGGGAGAAAATAGGGTAGGTGAGGGAGATGTGGTTTGGGAATATTATTACTTTCTGAAATGACATATTTAAATGTATGGTACAGATACTATTTTAAAGTTCACTTACATTCCACGTATGTAAAGTGAATGAGTTTGGATCTAAACAGGCATAAATATTTTACTTATGTTTATTTATACTCATATGTAGAAAAGACCCTGATGCTGGGAAAGACTGAAGGCAGGAGGAGAAGGGGATGACAGAGGATGAGATGGTTGGATGGCATCACCGACTGGATGGACATGAGTTTGAGCAAGCTCCGGGAGTTGGTGATGGACAGGTGCTGCAGTCCATGGGGTTGCAAAGAGTCAGACATGCCCGAGGGACTGAACAACAACATACTCATATATATACAGGCTTCCCTGGTGGCTCAGACTACAGAGAATCTGCCCATCAATGCAGGAGACGTGTGATTGATCCCTGGGTCGGGAAGATCCCCTGGGGAAGGAAATGGCACCCCACTCCAGTACTCTTGCCTGGGAAATCCCATGGACAGAGGAGCCTGGCGGGCTGCAGTCCATGGGGTCGCAAAGAGTTGGATATGACTTAGCAACCAAACAACAACAAATACTCATATATACATAGGACATCAGAGGAGGAAATAAGTTGGAAAAAATAAGCCCAGTGATTGTTTTCTCTCAGACTGACATGAGTGTGGCGCAAAAAAATGGCTAAAAGTTTACTCATGAGCAAATCTATCTTTTAAGGAGTATTTCCTTCCGATAAACAGCAAAGAATCCTGGGAGGGGCAATTCTTGCCCATGTATGAGTCATCCACGTATTAACTGTAAGAGCTAAGCCCCATTTTTGGTCCTGGAATTCACTCACAAAAATGGTCATGCCTGAGAATTTCCTGTCGGTCTGCTCAACCCCACCTCCCTCAAGGCACTCACCGCTTGCGTTTTCGACACAGGAATTGAACTGTGTGTCCGACCCAGGAATCGAACCGGGGTCTCCTGCATTGCAGGCAGATTCTTTATCCACTGAGCTACCAGGGAAGCCCGGTGTATTCCTGAGAAGAAGCCTCGAAGGGAAAATGAAGAATTTCTCAGGAGGAAAGGCCAAGAAATAGGACAGGACACACAAACTTGAATTCCACTCCAGTGTGACCCTCATGGGTGTTCAGAGAGGGCATGCTTTTGGCCAAGCATCTCTGGATCCTGTATCTTCTGTCTGCATCAGGTGACCTTCAGCATCAGAGCCTGCTGCGTCCCTGCAGGGTCCCAAAGAGACACCGCACGAACAACTCAAAACTTCCATCTCTTCTCTGCCTCAGCTTTTTGCCCTGAAACCATGTGCTTCTTGTGGGTTGAAAAATCTCTTTAAGCCACGTGGCGGTTTGTGGGGCAGATAAAGCAGTTACCCTTGAAGGACCACGAAAAACAATGGGATTCCTGCCTGTGGGGAAGGTGGTAAGCATGCAGCCCTTACTTTCAGAATAAAAATTAAAACTGGATGAAATGAAAAACTTAGCTCAACAGTTTTTGTTTTGTTTTTTTCTGGAGAAAACTTTGTGACACAAGGCTCCAACCGACAAAAATATCTGTAGACAATGATAATTTATGCTCTCTTTTCTCAGTGAAATTAATGGCTTTAAGTAAGGTAAATACTATAGGCAATGTATTGGTAAATACTATTGAGGAAGCCCCAGGGGATGGTGAAGGACAGGGAAGCCTGGCGTGCTGCAGTCCATGGCGGTCGCCAAGAGTCGGACGTGACTGAGCGACTGAGCAACAAATAAGCAGTGTAGAATCTCAACAACCTGAATGGCGAGATCAGAAGGTGGTTATCCCTTACAATAGGTGCCTGTGTGAATTCATGCATCTAACCTGCAGGTCACCCTTTTAGGCAGGAGCTATCACAACCCCATTTCAAAGATGTAGACACAGGCTCAGCTAATGAAATAAGCTGCCTAGAGCCCATTGCCAGTAAACACCAGAATTCTAACCCAGCTGCCAGATCCAAAGGGCACGGGTTTGACCACTGAACACACTCAGTCAAACAGCCTAGAACTGAAGTAGCTCCAAAGGCATCTTGAAATGCAGGCAATGAAAGAGTATTAAAAACCAACCCAGCCCGTGAAAAGAGCCAATGTATCAGAGATGCGATGTAAGAAGGGAAGGTTTCCCTCCACACCTGTAACTCTGGACTCCTGAAAAGGGTGTCGTCCCCATTTCACTGGTACCCCACAGCCAAGGCGGGCTTCCCTTGTGGCTCCGCGGGTCAAGAATCTGCCTGCAATGCAGGAGACCTGGGTTCTGTCCCCGGATTGGGAAGATCCCCTGGAGAAGGGAAGGGCTACTCACTCTAGGATTCTGGCCTGGAGAATGCCACAGACTGTGTATATAGTCCATGGGGTCTCCATGAGTTGGACACGACTGAGCGACTTTCACACCGCAGCCAAGGCATTCCCATCTCTTCACACCTAACACAGAGGGACCTGGGACAAGACTGAACCTGACCTCAGCTGAAGCAGGTGGACCTCTCCTTTAGGTAGAATGCTCCTCTTCCTCTGAGAAATCACAAGAAAAGAGCCAGCCTTTCCATGGCTCACCCCAGGGAGCACCAGCCACTGTGGGTACGAGGCTCTCTGCCCCTGCTGCACAAGTAGGGTCGCGACCTTCAGAGCGCCAAGCCTGGCTCTGCCCCAGGGTCTTTGCCCACGCTCAGCCCACAACACTTCACTGGGACAGCCAGCCTTGTCCTCGCACTGCCTTCGGATCTCTGCCCGACAGCTTCCCCCAACATCTCGTCCAGACCGGAGCCCCCCAGCCCCACCAGCACGTGCACTCTCCCCTGTCTGTCCCCCCTCCCCTCTGCAGCCGCACCATCACTGTCCTGCAGTGCCCTACCTACCAGACCCCCCCCACCACCCCGCCCATGGCCCCACTGGACAGAGAACTCCATGTGAGCCTGCCCTCCTACCTCCTGCACCCCGAGCATCTACAGTCCACAGCTCAGTGGCTCATCAGGATCACGGAAGAGTTGATTCCCACCAGCCAAACCCAAAGGGATAAGAAGACCACGTCCTCTTGCCATGCTCTTGGTGGAATCTCTCTGGACAAACCAAATGGCCTTGAAGCTACTTGTCATAATAAAACAAAAGCCTGCCTACTGCTTTTAGGCAAATGCGTGAGGATGGTACCTGCAGACCCTCGGAAATTAAACAGAATCTTGAAATGTGCACAGGAATTAAAGTGTCCAATGCCAGAGAATTCAGTGTGGACGCAGCAAACAGAACTCCTCATCGCTTAGGTGGGGGCTGAAAATGCAGATGTGATCACCGTACCATTGTTTTTTTTACATCTCTGGCAGTGAACAAAGCCCTAAGTGTCACTGGGCATCTCAGGAGCAAGGGCCTGCCGGGAGGGAACAGCTGCAAGGGCTTTGCGCCTTTGTGTCAGCGTAAAGGGTCCGACGGTCCCCACTGTTTCTGAGTGCTTGGCCTTCATAACACCCCTGAAACGCATTCTCCTAAAGATGTTCCCTGAGATAGGACACCACTCTGCGTTGTTTCAGTGCATACCAGCACGAAAATCCCAGGGCAATCCACCCTTCTTTTAACGGCTGATGACAGCTCCAGTGGCTGGGCAAAAATCAGTTGAAGGAAAGGGAAGTCTTGTCGGAAATGAGATTAATCTTGTAACGAGTGTTCAGCCCTGATAACCCATCTGGGCACACAACTGCTTCAACTGGAGAGCTATTAACCTTCACCCGGCAAGCTCTGGCCAACCGTTATAAACATGAAAGAGACAGAGTCCTTCCCCCCTCCTCGTAGACTAAACAACCAGATTTGAATTCCACCTAAACGGCCTCTTTTCTGCAGATGTGTGGTGATGACGAAGTCGGGGGTGGGGGTGGGGGGCAGGTGGGTCACGGCTGCGCCGATAACTCAGGTAATTAACTCTGGCCTTGGTTTGCTCAAATGGAGGTTATTAGCGTGAAACATCATTGGGACAATTTTCAATAAAATTACTAGCTCGAGGGAAGTTGGAGAGAGTTGATTTCAGGCAGGAACACACAAGCTGCTAGTAGAAACACAACTTGAGTGTTTTCTTGTCTCCTCCTTTTCTATTTCTTTTATCCAACAAGAGGGATAGGAGCACGGAGCTGGCCGCTGTCTTGCACTCGGTTCCTCCCTTCCAACCACGGCGGGCATTTGCATGAGAGATGCAGCTTGTGGTCACTGAAAGGAGATTTTTCTTTTTATCTCTGAGAAGTTATTAGCTTTCATGTGGAGCAAACCTGTGATCTTGCCTTTATCAGCAAATGCTGTAACCGACTGAGTTAACCACGCCGCCCCACGTAAATTCATGAGTGGTTAAGGTGGCTCAGATGGTTGAAAAATCCACCTACCAATGCAGGAGACCTGGTTTCAATCCCTGTCTTGGGAAGATCCCCTGGAGAAGGGAATGGCTACGCACTCCAGTATTCCCAAGGACAGAGGAGCCTGGCGGGCTATAGTCCATGGGCTCACAAAGAGTCGGACACAACTGAGCAACTAACACTTTCACTTCAATTCAGGACATTAACCACCTGCAACTGATAATAACTTTCACGACACTTTCAAGACACACTCTGGGGTCATTTACCTTATTGCTCAGCCCATACCCCTCTTTCGCATCAGTTTATACAGAGCCATTGGGTTATTTATATCCAAGATGATAACTATGGACAGATAAAGGAGAAGCCCTCTGAATCTTAGAACTGATGACAAACCAACGTGGATGCATCATATACCCCACATATGGCGTTTAAAGAAGGAAAATATTTAAGTGCATATATTAAGCAATAGGAGGGACAGATGTTCTATGTAACTAACTCCTCCACTGTGCTAAGTTATTTCAGTCATTTCTCTTTTCGACCTTTCTGAGCCAAGCGCTCAGAAACAGTGGGGACCGTCGGACCCCTTACGCTGACGCAAAGGCGCAAAGCCCTTGCAGCTGTTCCCTCCCTTTCGGCTGAAGCCCACCAGCCTCTTCTGTCCATGCGATGCTCCAGGCAAGGATACTGGAGTGGGTGGCCATGTCCTTCTCCAGGGGATCTTCCCAACCCAGGGATCGAACCCAAGTCTCTTACATCTCCTCCACTGGCAGATGGGTTCTTTACCACTAGTGCCAACTGGGAAGCCCAAACTCTCCACTAGTGTGACTGTAACTCAGATTTTTTTTTAAGTGAAAAAGAAAAGGAAAAAAGGAAAAGATTCACTTAGCATGTTCTAAGTAAACTTATCTCTCCCAAGATTTTCATCCAGTCTTCATGATGACCAAAATGCTCTCAGAATAGCTCCCCCTAACAGGGCATCCTACCTCTCCTTTGAACCAAGTTTCTCTTTTTCCAGAAGGTAAGTCACAAGTGCCAGGCCTCAGGGTTGGGTCTGCATGTACCCAGCAAGGCTGTATCTCCAGGTTGTATCTCGCTCACACTGGTCTCTAGTAACAGCATGAGAGAGGGACATGGTAGATGGTACACGTCATGCAGGGAAGTCACTGCAAGGAAGACAAAATGTCCTGGCCTCGGGGTCTTGCTTTCAGGCTTTGCACTTACTTGCTTCACACACTGCCTCCTCCTGCCATGAGTGGGTAAGATCACAGGGCAGGAGGAGTGAGGAAGGCAAGCAGACCAGCTCCTGCATCAGAGGGACGCAGACCTTCTCTGTATTTGCAGCCAAGTTGATGCCAGCAAGAGATCCCGTGGTCCAATTCTCCCAGTCACCCTGGGAGCTTTTAGGCAAGGCGGATATGGGCTACAGCTACAGTCACTTGAGCTGGTCAGCTTTTCAGCCCAGAGTGAGCACTCTGTGTCCTTGAAGTAGACCAGGTCACACACTAACAGCATGACCTAAGTCTCCCAATTGGTCTTGATTTAAATTCTCATTTCTTTCCCAAGAAAATCTTACAAGAGCCTTCCATGTCCGTGATAAGATGAAGCTCAATTTCACTTAGGGTCAGATCTGTTTCATATGATGTAACAGCAGGATATTCAGGGGGGGTAGATCTTGCTTCTGGTTCCAAATCCTTTATGTATATAACCTCAGCAGATAAACGGACAGAAGACAGAGAAGAAACCATAGCACCTGAGAGTCAGTTTTGACGCCACTTTATGTCTTAGAGGAGGCAGGTTCAACTCAAGGAGATATGACAAAGCCACAGGAATCGTCTTTTTAGAAGATGCAAACAGCACACTCATCCATTAGTCTAGACTGGGTAGGCAGGATGAGGGCGACTGGCTAACTCAGTGCCCACGTGACTCTGATGGCTGGCGTGGGCTGCCCAACCTTGGCACATTTCATGACATTTACCAAGTAAAACGATGAGATCAGGGAAACCACAACTTCAAGCCCCGTATCTTGTGAAACTGAAACAGAGTAAACACTTTGCCTTACAGTGATTTTTGTTTTGATCGTCATACTTGATTGAACCACGGGGCGGTTGACATCCATGCTATGACGTCGTATATTTTTTTCAGTGAAACAAATTGCATTTACCCATTCCAAATTGGTATGGACGCTTGACTGATTTCTACCTAAGCATGAATGTAAGAATCCCGGCACTTCAGCTGTAGGCTTCGCCACTGAGTAAACCTCTCCTTACTGTAGGCAGGCAGCACGCAGAAGAGGAGCTCCACCTTGAAACCTGATTTGTCGCCTTCCTACCTAAAGAGTGGCCCCCAAACCCACCTGAAACCTCATAATGTGATCTTATTTGGAAATAGGATCTTTCCAGATGTAATTAAGGATACAGATGAGATTGGACTAGATTAGCAAAGACCCTAAATCCAAGGAGAGCATCTTTTTAAGAGACCAAGAAGGACAGACAGAGAATAAAATAAGGTGATGTCAAGACAGAGGCAGAGATGAACATGATATAACTATATTTCCAGGAAGGTAAGGATTGTGGACGACCACCCAGAGCTGAATCTGAGGCATGGAATGGATTCTTTCACAGAGCTCTCAGAACCAGCCCTGGGACATCTTGATTTTGGACTTCAGGTCTCCTAAACTCCAAGACAATACATTTCTGTATTTTAAACCCTTAGTTTGTGGTTATTTTCATGGAAACCCTAGAACATTAACAGACTACATGTAGATACTGTTTTTAACAAGCTTTTTGCCATTCAAGGTGTTACATGGCCCATTAATTGCCTTATAAGGTTAGGACAGCTTCCAAAAGGGATTGAAGGTTAACTCCCAGCTTGCAGCAACCAGACAGCTTAAACTTTTCAGAACAAAATTAATTTTGCAAAATTTTCCATATAAAGCCCTTTGTCTGACCATGCCCTGATTTTTATGCTTGGGAAAATGTGTCTCTTGTACCACTTAGGGGAAAAATGTCTGATTTACATTTTTTACATTTACATATCATTCAAGTCTTGATGATATGGGGGGTGGGGTGTGTTTTAACAAACAGTTTTAAATCTCTCAACATTTATTTGAAAAGAAAGTTACAAGTTGGAAAAAAAAAACAGAAAAATTTTAATTTAATTAGGTAAATTAAAACCCAATTTCTCTAGTATGTTTTTCCAGCCAACATTTATGGGGAAATTTGTCGAGTTATGATAGAAGTAGAGTGATCTACAATGTTATGTTAGTGTCAGATGTACAGCAAAGTGATTCAGTTATACATGTATACATACACTATTCTTTTTCAGATCCTTTTCCATTACAAGATATTGAATATAGTTCCCCAAGCAACAGAGCAGATCTTTGCCGTTTTATCTATTTTATCTGGGCTGTGCTGTGCTTAGTTGCTCAGTCACGTGCGACCCGCTGTGACCCACCAACGGTAGCCCGCCAGGCTTCTCTGTCCGTGGGATCCTCCAGGCAAGCACACTGGAGTGGGTTGTCATTTCCTCCTCCAGGGCATCTTCCCAACCCGGGGATCAAACCTGTGCCTCCTGGGTCTCCTGAATTGGCAGGCGGATTCTTTACCACTGAGCCACCCGGGAAGCCACTTCATATATACTCTTTCACAAACAAAATCCTAGTTCTCTTTGGCATTCCTTTTGATTATTCTAAAGACAATGAAGAATTTCCTGACCCAATGGATAATTGGGTTGAGAAACACTGGACTCCTCAATGGTCAATCAAGTTTCTTCCAACATTTTGAACTTCAAAATAAAAGCTGTTTCTTTCTCTTCAACTCCTTAAAAACTAGACTGTAGTGTTTGCTAGGACAGAGACCAAGTCAGACTTCTTCTAATCATGTAAACTGCCAAAGACATGCTGCCCTCAGGGAAAGGTTTCAGTACCCCTTGGTCATTTATTCTTGTGTTCATTCATTCAGCAAATATTTATGAGTCAGTATTTTATGTGCTAGACAGTCGAGAAACAGCAGTGAGCCAAACTCTTGAGATGGAAAAATTACGAGGTTGGAAGTTCATTTTAAAAATCTTACCAAGATAACCAAATTCTGTACGTTTTAGGGAAGATCACATATTCCTTGGCTACATATAATACTTGAACCAGTAAAGCTCATTACATTAAGAATACATTAGCTAAACTTGAAATTTCAGTATGGAATCCAACTTTATTACCTGGCTTAAACTGGTTGTTAATTGGTATTAAAGTTAATCTTTCTTGTAAAGCAGATTATCTTGCAATTGAATACAAAGAACTTATTAGCTATTTACGAAAATGTTCCCCACATCATATCCATTGCACAGGTCAACTATATAATAATTACCGTACTGGAAGGGCTACCAGACTCATCAGTGAGTATGGAAACCCTTAGTATGAACAGTTGTAGCTCAGTTGATTAAGAATCTGCCTGTAGTGTAGGAGACCCGGGTTCGATCCCAGGGTCAGGGAAGATGCCCTGGAGAAAGAAATGGCAACCCACTCCAGTATTCTTGCTTGGACAATCTCATGGACACAGAAGCTTGGTGGGCGGCAGTCCATGGGGTTGCAAGGAGTCGGGCACGACTGAGCAACTAACACTTAACACACTTAGTATGAACCGTATACAGAATATCAGCACACCCGTTTAAGGAATCAAGTTACAGCTTCAATGAAATCCCTAAAGAGTAACTGTAGTTAACAGAAGAAGAAAGACAAATGGTGCCCATCCTAATCCATTAAACACAACTTTTTATGACTGTGTGCCCAGGAGGGGCATTTGCCCAGTAGATTGTAAGAACTAAACATTTAGATGAGCCGGTGCGAACCTTGGAGAAACACCGGTAGGTGCTGCCGCTCAGCAAACGTGAAACTGCCGCTTCGTTTTTCCTTAACCAGACCAGCGTCATGCGACAAAATGCAGGCTCTGGGAACTGTATTTCTGCTTCCAGTTTTCACTCGGAAGCACCTCCAACCACACCCCAGAACACACACATGCATTTAAAGGACATGTGCTCACAAATATTCAAAATCCCACTATGTCCTGGGCAACCCGCATATTCATCCCACCTTCCCAAGCCCAAGAAGGTTCCTTAAGATAATACACACTTATTGTCTAACATCAGGCATTCAAACTGGACGCAGGAGCATGCAAGGCATTGGTCCCAAGAATAAGTAATAATTTTGTCTTCTGATCAAGAGGTACAACTTGTTTCCTAACCTCTAGGAGGCAATTAACAAGGCATGGCAACCCACTCCAGTATTCTTGCCTGGAGAATCCCATGGACGGAGGAGCCTGGTGGGCTACAGTCCACGGGGTCGCAAAGAGTCGGACACGACTGAGCGACTACACCTTCACCTTCACCTTTGTATTCGGGTCAGACTCTTTGGGACCCTATGGACTGTAGCCTGCTAGGTTCCTCTGTTCATGGGGTTTCCTAGGCAAGAATACTGCAGTGGGTTGCTATTTCCTTCTTCAGGGGATCTTCTCAACCCAGGAATCAAATCCTCATCTCCTACATCTCCTGCATTGGCCAGCTGAATCTTTACAATTGAGCCACCAGGGGACCCAATAACTGCTCACTGAACTAAATGAATTAATCCTCTATGGTGTTATCACCTCACTAATTAATGCACTCATTCATGCATTTACCATCCAGGCAGAGATTCATTTACTTATTCAACAGACATTATTACCAGGCACGGTCCACACAGGTAAAAGATTACACGGCACCAGCCATGTAACTTAGGGTATAGAGGGCCGAACTCCAATAAGCAGAGTTTGAGAGTTTCTATTCTTTAATAAGGTTCCATAGATTCCTAATCATGAAGACCAACTGGCAATTCAGTTGATGTCTACTTTCCTCTAAAGAATGTGTCAGCCGAAGCAGTCGGTTTTGAATGAGCACTGGACTCCTCTCACACTAGGACAGCTCCAGAGACCAGCTGTGGCCCCTCACTGCAGACACACATTCATTCATTCAACCATTCATTGACTGGCACAGGCCAGAGGGAAGGAGAGGGAGGAGGCAGTAGCATCTGATAGCCCTCCGGCGTGGTTTTCTCTTTGGATCCTCAAAACTCCTGCACTTCTGAGTTCAGCTGCTGAAAGACTGGTGACTATTTTGCTTGAACTCCTACATGGACTGCCAACACAGACTCTATTATATTTATTCCACTGTCCTCAAAGGAACGGTATGAGAGAGAAACCGGTAACAGGGAGGGAAGTGCTTTCACCTCTTCCGAAGAAGCTACAAATATTCAAAGATGAACAGCACAAATACAGTCAAGAACTGATTACTTCAAACAAAGCAAGAAAGATACGACAGTACACGAAATAAGAAGAACGAGACTAGGATTAACAGCCACAAAGAGCTCACACCGATTTGCACACAAAAACACACTACTGTTCAAACACAAGCTAAGCTACTGCAGTCGTGTCTGACTCTTTGTGACCCCATGGACTGTAGCCCGCCAGGCCCCTCTGTCCATGGGGATTCTCCAGGCAAGAATACTGGAGTGAGTTGCCATGCCCTCCTCCAGGGGAATCTTCCTGACCCAGGGATCAAACCCACATGTCTTAAGTCTCCAGGATTGGCAGGCGGGTTCTTGACCACTAGCGCCACCTGGGAGCATGACTGTATTAAGCTGTTGGATCCTTCCACCGGCACCAGGAAGGGTGTTTTCGGCACTGCTGAATCCACTCTACAGATAAGGAAACTGAGGCACAGAAAAGGGGTGTGCCCTTGCTATGGCATACTGGAACAAGGGTCTGCCCTGGCCATCTGGTTCTGCTTTGTAATAAGACACTGGGTCCTCAGGAAGGGATATGGGGCTTTAATCTCTAGGAGGGGAGCATAAACATTCAGCTGCTAGTCCTCTTCTTCACTAACCTGGAGAAAAGAGGGAGGGAAAAAGGACTATTTAAATGATTTTAATTTCTCCAATTCGTTATTAGTTTTAAAGAATATGTCTGTGTGCATGGAAAAAAAGGCAAAAGAAAAAAGAAAAAAAAAAATCTTCAAAAGACCCCTGATGTGTAGTATCAGGTCTTCCCTGGTGACTCAGACAGTAAAGAATCTGCCTGCAATGGGGGAATCCCAGGTTCGATCCCTGGGTCAGGAAGATTCCTCTGGAGGAAGAAATGGCAACCCACTCCAGTATTCTTGCCTGGAGAAGCCCATGGACAGAGGAGCCTGGCAGGCTACAGTCCATGGAGTTGCATAGAGTTGGACATGACTGATGCGATAGATTTAACTTCCTTTTCTAAATTATTTTCTAAACTCCTCCAGTGATTGCTTTGGAAATGGGGGGAAAAGAACAAAGTTTTTTTATCATTACTGTGTTGTTTAAAAGATATGTTATCCAGTGGGTCTATTACACCTGTATGCAGGCTGAAGAAAACAAAACGGAACCAACCGCCGCTGTCAGGCAGGCAGTGGTGACTGTCGGAGAGGAGGTCAAAGATGAGTCTACCAGCTCTGCACCAGCACCACACAGCCACAATCCCCATGGCGCCGGACCCAACACAGACGCAGGAGCTCGGGAAGTCATTTTGTAAAAAATAAGCAGAAGTGGCAGGGAGGTAGCAGCTGGAAGGAAACACGTTAGGAGACGCGTCTCGGAGTTTCACTAAAAGGCAACAGAACTTCACAGTGAGGGTGGAGGGGGAACACATGCAGAGGAAGAAAGATCCTCATTCAGACAGGAGGTTCCTGAGATAGTGACCACGTCTTCCAGCAAGATGAGCCAAAGCACACAGACAAGGGGGTCTCGAAAAGAAAAATATCACGGGGGGCAATTTCACGTCAATCCCACCAAAATATTAGTGTTGAGTGACTGTGTGAATAAAATCACTGGAGTATGCTGAGCACCAAAGAACTGATGCTTTTGAGCTGTGGTGCTGGAGAAGACTCTTGAGAGTCCCTTGGACTGCAAGGAGATCCAACCAGTCCATCCTAAAGGAAATCAGTCCTGAATATTCATTGGAAGGACTGATGTTGAAGCTGAAACTCCAATACTTTGGTCACCTTATGCGAAGAACTGACTCATTGGAAAAGACCCTGATGCTGGGAAAGATTGAAGGCAGGAGGAGAAGAGGATGATAGAGGATGAGGTGGTTGGGGGGCATCATCCACTCAATGGATGTGAGTCTGAATAAACTCCAGGAGTTGGTGATGGACAGGGAGGCCTGGCGTGCTGCAGTCCGCGGAGTCGCAGAGTTGGACACGACTGAGTGACTGAACTGAACTGAACTGATGTTCATTTACTGGCATCTTCATGAAACTGGACTACATGAAACCACATCTGGCAGCTTCTCAAAGTCATCAGACAAAGTCTCTGCCTTTCCCTGGCCAGACACAAACATCTACGGAATACACACTGGACACAGACTCTAGCGGACACTGTCCTCTTGTCCATTTCACCTCAGAGCTCACAGACACCTTCTGATCATCCAAGGAGGCACTGCACCATGAAGGGACCCAACAGTTAACAGCGGCTCAGGTTTCTGATCACTTCGGAGACCTGCAGGAGATCAGGGTGGAGCTGTGGGTTTCCAAGCTCTGAGTATGTAAACAGCGCTCTCTGGGGTTTTGCCAAGGCTCAAGCTGAGTGGCTTTCAGATGCTGTTTATTTTGTTTAGTTTCTTGTTCAGTGTTACTGTTTGTTGACTTGATATATTTTTTTCCCCCGCAAAGGGACCAGTGGGTAAGGACATATCCTGTAGATGGAAAATTGATGATTCCCTATTGTTCAGTGTTTGTGTGTTGGGGTTTTATTTGCTTTGGTTCAAAGGACCTACACAATGCATTCACTGGAATGGAATAACGTGTCAGTTCAGCACAGGGAACAATCTGCGCGCTTGAGATTTCTGTACCCAAATCGGGTGATCTCTGCTTGACTGAAGAAAGCGAAATCTAAAATGACGTTTACATCGAGATATCCACCCGAAAGAAAACCTCCAGTTGAATCTCAAAGAGGCTTATTTGTCAACAAATACAGAAACAGACTCATGGACCCACAGACTGAGAGGACAAGCTTACAGTTGCTGGCGGGTAGGGATCGTTAGAGGGTTTGGGATGGACATGTACACACTGCTCTTTTTAAAATGGATAACCAACCAGGACCCACTGTATACACAGGGAACTCTGCTCAGTGTTATGTGGCAGCCTGGATGGGACGGGAGTCTGGGGGGAGAATGGAAACATGTTATATCAAGGGACTCAGTCATGAGTCCCTTGATATTCACCTGAAGTTATCATAACATTGTTAATTGGCTGTACTCCAATACAAAATAAAAGTTAAAAAAAAAACAAAAACAGACTCATGCATCATAATCCATAATTTCAAGGGGACCCAAGACCCCACAGAACTGGAGTCCTACTCATAGACATGTCTAATCTAGCTACACTCCTCTTTGTAAAATCCAAGCAACAGACAAGACCAAGGATGAGAACAAGGGCCTAAAGCCATCACCTTGGAAACATCACATTTTCGCCCGCTTCACAACAGTGGAGTCTGCCAATAAATCTGTAGCAAGAGGCTCACCCCCCCCATGGAGGAGAGAGAATGCACAACAAACCACGCCTTCGCAGAGGAAGTTTCCATCCGGAGCTCTTTCTGCGTCGCTGAGTCTCTGGTTGGTCTGGCTATCTGTGTAGGAAGTGGATGCAGGAAGTATCTGTCTACAAACCCTTTATCCTCAAGGTAATTGCCACAGCAGCATTTTACTGTTTACCAAACCAGTAAACATGTGATCTAAAAAAAGATGTTTTCCATCTCCAAAGAACAAGGCTTAAAAAATATATATATGTGTGTGTGCTTATTTCATAACCAGCTTCTTATCAAAACCACCAACAATAAGACTGTGTTCCCAAGAGGCAGGGAGTCAGTGGCAACAGCCTTGGGGGTAGAAGAGAAGCTTCACTCTCAGGGAGGCCCCCAAAACACAGCCTGGTTTTCTTCCCTGAGATGCTACTCTAGGAAAGTCAATTTTATTTCTCTTCTTCCAGGCTTAACACAGGCTGAAGAGAGTCAGGGTCTTTGGCTGAACAGGTAAAATCAACAAGACTTTCCATGTTAACTCAAACTGGCAGGATGGATAACTCATAAAGTCATCTGTAAAACAGGTAACTAGTGGGAACTCTGCTTTATAGCACAGAGAGCTGAGTTCAGGGCTCTCTGATGACCTAGAGGCGTGGAACAGGGGGTGAGGCAGTGGGGAGGCTCAAGAGAAGAGAGGATATGTAAGCATATAGCTGATTCCTGCCTGGAGAGTTCCACGGACAGAGGGGCCTGGTGGGCTACAGTCCATGGGGTCGTACACGACCTCAAGAGTCAGACACGATTGAGCAATTAACACTTTCACTAACACTTTCATAGCTGATTCACTTTGCTGTACACAGACGCTAACACAACATCGTCAAGCAATTATGCACCAATAAAAACCGAAGGACAGACATAACATCTTCAAAAATTAATATGTCACTTGTATTTGATCTTGGGTCACATTCTTATTTTATATGCATGCTAAGTTGCTTCAGTCGTGTCCAATGCTGCAGCCCCATGGACTGTAGCCCACCAGGCTCCTCTATCCATGGGATTCTCCAGACAAGAAAACTGGAGAGGGTTACCATTTCCTCCTGCAGGGGATCTTCCCAACGCAGCGATCACATCCGTCTCCTGTCTCCTGCCGAGGTAGGCAGGTTCTTTACCACTAGTGCCACCTGGGAAGCCCTCTTATTTTATATGTGCATATGAATATGTTTCTAGCGCTAGGAGGTCACATAAGAAGTTAAAGACAGAACTCAAATGTGGACACACGGCTGCGGCTTTTGATTACCTTGTCAACCTTGTCTCTATTTCTTTACCCCAGATGAAAAGCTTGAGAGCCTGCACTATCCCAGGTTTCCTGGGATGACAGACGTGACAGGTCCAGGGAGAACCCCTGAGCACCAGAGATGTTTGGGGGGGGGGTCCTCTCCATGGTTACTGCTTTATGTTTTAAAAAGCACCTTTTGGGTTGTTAACGAGGGCAGAGAGGAAGAAAGAGGATGGAAGGAGCACTGAGTGTGAGATGGACTGAGAGAAGCAGAGGGCAGCAAGACCCCCGAGCAGGGGTCTCCGGGTCCAGCCAGCTGCACAGAGGCTCTGGCTGCCTGCACAGCAAGCGCCTGCTGGCATCGTTTTAGGTCCTGCTGTGATGCAAAGTACTGGGAATACTGAGCGCTCACTGCCCTGGAAGAGGCTTTCTTTCTTAATCAGATGAAAAGAACACGTGCATCAGAGGAAAACTGGCCACCTTAAGAAAAAAAGAATTCACTACCTGTTATAAATTGGGGAAAAAAAATCTTTACGGATTTCCTGAGTTTGGTCCTAGAAGGAAAACTGATGTGACTCTAGTGAAGAATAAAATTAGCTAACAAGCAGTACCGGCCTCAAGGACCATTCCATCTCGGTTCATCTCCCCCGGAGCCCTGTGAAGTGGAAAGCCTGGCGGCTCCCTCTGATGGAGGGAGACACCCAGAGGAGGTGAGGGGAGGGACCTGTACAGGGAGAAACGCCTGGAGCCCACTCCTGTGCCCCCCAGGCTGGCCTCTCTCCACTTCCCTCGCCAGCCTTCACAGCGACGCCTCCCTTTCCTTGTCCTCGCGATAAGACCAATCCTTTCCCCACAGAGTCTATTTTAAGAATGAAGAAATGAGAGTGTCAGGGGCCTCCCTGGGCAGAAGATAAGCACGGGCCGGCTCCATTCACTTCACGCTGACGCTCCTGTGAACGGAAGGTGACACCTCCAGACAACACAGATCCCAGGGGGACTTCGCAATATAAAACCACATAGTTGTATATATATATATATATATACAATTTATTTTTTTTTTCTAACTTGGAGCAACGTCTTGGGAAATCTACCTTACATTGAGACACAAACTAATTATGTTGACAAATTCTCAAATGTTGTTTCAACAGCTTCCTCTTCCTCAAAGGTGAGCATCACACACCTCCAGTTAACTTGAAAAAATAAAACTCAACAGGGTCCAGTGGGGTTCAGAAGGACTAGGACGGTGAAGCTGCTACTGGAGGAGGATTTGAATTAATGAACTTGGGGGCCTGTGGAGGGAGGTGGTTGGGAGGGAAAACTCTTCGGTGTTGGACTCTATTTCTATACTTGTTAAATGGGAAAAAAAAATCCATGTGCTGTCCTATAATTTTATAACAGGAGGAGAGATGTTAAATCTTCAAGGCTGAATGATTTAAAGGCCATTGTGTTAAGATTCAGGAGTGCAAATGCTTTGCAGGATGTACTAGAAATGCTCTTTGTTTTACACTCCAGAAACTGACATGCATTGTCTTGAACAAAGTCTCTTGAAGTAACAGCCCTGATGTTCATGTTATGATTGGATTATGATGTAGCTTTAAAAATAAATAATTTCACTGGGCCTTGGCATTTCTTCTCTAAATGTCTCAGCACTTATCTGTGCTGAACAGCAGATTACGTTTTTTCTTCCCAGAGTCCNTGTGCATGGGATTCCCCAGGCAAGAATGCTGGAGTGGGTTGCCATGCCCTCCTCTAGGAATGAGGTACACCTGACTTCAAAAGTTTATAAATTTAAGTATTTTCTTTCTCCTCTCAAAGAGACTGGGCTTCCCTGGTGGCTCAGACGGTAAAGAATCGGCCCGCAATGTGGGAGACCTGGGTTCGACCCCTGGGATGGGAAGATCCCCTGGGATGGGAAGACCCCCAAAGAGATGTAGCAACAAATAATTAGAAAACAGCAGATGCTAAATGGCAGGAGAACAGAGAGTAGCAGGTTTGGGACTGTGCCAGGGAGGGTTGTATGTGTGCAGATGTGGGGGGGGGTGTGGGGTGTGGGGGGGTTGTGTGTGTGTGTGTGTGTTTAGGTCTGCCAGGAGCACAAACAGAAGGAAAGGGAGCACAGACAGAAGGAAAGGAAGCACAGGCGGGCTGGATCTGATGGCTTCACGTTAAGCAGTTGTGATTTTAAATTCAGCGTGACTGAGACACCTTGAAGGACTTTAAAGCGAGTGACATGGTCAGCCTCTCATTTAAAAATTGCCATCATTGGCAGAAGACAAAGTGGAGAAGAAAGACTTGAGAAAGAATGACCGATTGGGTGGATCAGAACCACAGTTAGTACAGGGGAGGGGACTAGACTTGGCTATTTCTGAGATCAACCTGGAGGTTTTTAAGATCAGATGTGGTGGAGGGAGGGGAGGGAGAACCCCCTCGATGAAGTCAGACCCCACTGAGAAGGTGACAATTATGCAAATGACTGGATTTCACTGTCCCATCCCAGTTCTCTTTTTGCTGCCTTTACTCCTCTCACTTGATACTCACCATATGGTCTATTCTAAGCATGCATATGGCTCTATTCTAAGCATGGCTAGAGCTTTTTGAAGGGAAAATCTCATGGCTGTTTATTGCAGCCATGAAAAATAGATCACAGGGGTGCTCAGGGCAGACCCTGAGCGTTTGCATTACATTTGCTCCATTTAAGTGCTTGGGGCATCCATGACTTAGAGGTGCAGAAGAGTCAAAGTCAGAGTCGAACTTGGCAGCAGTTTCATCATTATCATCAGGGAAGTAAAAGGCTTTGTGACTTAGGTGATTAAAACAGTACCAAGTTTCTTTCATCTAAGTGGTTCACCGGTGTTTAAGGATCATAAAACAAGGAGACCTGGATGATAAACGTACAACTAAAAAATAATTATTTCCTCCCCCTTCCCCGCCCCTCAGTAGCTCAGCACCTTGAGAAGGCCCAGCAGGAGGTTCTGGGCAGACTGTGAAGTTGGGAAAATGTCATGTGCTTGCTTCGTGGCCCTGCAGGACTCTGCCTCATACCCAGGTCATCTGGCTTGAAACCAGAGCTCAAGGGAGTGGCTGACAGATGGTGGGCGTTCAGGCAAGGATGACAAGCCAGGGAAGAAGGCTGGTGTCGCTTCTCTGTGATGTTTTGTGAGGGGTGTGGATGGAAGGCGAGGTGAGGTGAGGGGTGTCTGGAGCACAGAGGAGGCAGAACTAACAGTCAGGGAAGGTCAGTGCCCGTTTCTCCACTGATGATAAGGGTTCGGGATTTGCATGTGCGAGTTGGAGGGAACATGATGCAGAAAGCTGTACCCAGAAGTACAGCTCTGAAATACATGTACTTGTGGGGGACCACTGCTCAGTCATCTGTTTCTTCTTAAAAGCAACCTAAAGTTTCCCAAATAAAGTGTGTTAAGAGAGAACACATTGAAAGTCCTTTGGCAAAACTGCAGTAACAAGCATACACAACAAATATATACAACAAGATGTGATTAATTTGTAAACTTAAGATAATGTTATTGGCAATGACAGGCCCCAGGCAGTGCTAGAAATGAAAATTAGCAAAACCTCTCTGGAGAAAACTTTTAACTATGCAATTCTACTGCTACAAGCCATTGAAGCAAGTAAGAAAATGAGAAATGTGCAAAGGGCTACATGGACAATCATGTTCCATGAAGAATTCTTTATGATTTTAAAAATAGAACACACATGTGATAGATGTAAATGGAATTTTTGGCAGAAAATTAGTAAAATAAATTATGGCATATCCATGTTATAAAATATTAGCCATTATAAATGTTTTAGGGGAGATGTTTATGATTATATCATTAAGACCATAGCAAGCTTCATAAGTTGTTAATATAACGTCAATTAAAAATATGTATGTGCTTAAGAAAAAAATCAACTTGAAAAGCATAGCAAAATGTTAAATCCTACTATCTTTCAATAGTACAATTGCAGGTGATTTGTATTTTATTTGTGAGGTTTTCTTGGGGATGGGGGGACCAAAAACCACTTATATAGCAGAAACATTACACTTGAAATTAGAACAACTCATTTAACTCATAATTTAAATTATGAGATATTTATACATATATATTACATAAATTGTTATTTAGTTGCTAAGTCGCAACTCTTTTGTAACCCCGTGGACTGTAGCCCACCAGGCTCCTCTGTCCATAGGATTATTTCAGCAAGAATACTGGCGTGGGTTGCCATTTCCATCTTCAGGGGATCTTCCTGACCCAGAGATCGAACCTGCATCTCTTGCTTGGCAGGCAGATTCTTTACTACTTAGCCACCAGGGAAGTCTATATTACATAAATACATTTATAAAAAGCATTATAATTTATAAAACTACAGTAAGTCTAAGTTATAATTTAAATAAACGTATATAACATGTAATACATTTAATATATGTCATGGCTAATGTTTAGAGCCGTATTTAGTGTAAAAAAATTTTTAGACAAATAATTCCTTGGATTTTTCAGCAAGAGATTATGAATTATGAAATTTTAAAACATGTGATTATAGCCTCTCCACAGACTATTGGGCCACATACTCGCCCTGGCCCTTATCAGAGGAGGTGTGGGTGTGTGGCAGACTTCTCTCTTTACATCCTGAGCTTACTCGACTCTCCACTGAGAGCTGGCTGAGTTGGGCAGGGTGGTGGGCTCGAGCCCTCCAGACTGTGGGCACGTGAGGGGAAAAACTGTGGGCTGGAGAGCCACGTCTGGTTAGAAAGGCGGGACTGGCAGAGTCAGGCTGGAGTTGAACAGTTTACTGGCTGGACTGCCACACACTCCGTACCCCTTCTGTGTGGAGGGTGACTGCTGCGCCAACAGGGAATGGACAGTGCTCGGGGCGTGGGGAGGAGGTCACAAGGAGGATGGGCAGGCTCAGAAAGATCTTGGCCTTGAAGGGTGGGCAGACAATAGCGGGAGAAGAGACACAAGATATTCAGACAGTTCCAGGCTTATCCAGAGAGCCATCTGTCTCCGTAAGTCACCCCTCTAGGGGCTGAAATGCTGATATCAGTCCTTGGAGGCTGCTAGGATACGGTCAGCTATGAACCACGGGCATAACCATCATGTCTGTGGAGGATGAACCTAGTTAGATGTTTTCATTAGTTTTAAACGAATGCTTGTCTCGTTGTTTGTTTTTAAATGTATTAAGTTATTTATAACCCAGCACCAGATGTACTGGCTAACTTCTAGGGATTCACTGGGAACCCAAACCAGACATCATGTTCCCACATTGCATGGAGTTCACAGTTAGATGGGAGAAACAGATTTTAATCAAATAAGCACAAATCTAAATGTGACAAGTAGTTCACGGGAAAGCCACATGGTCCTGGTGTGAGAGCTAAGAGATTTAATATAGATAGGATATATTCTGGAGGATTTCCCAGGTGGTGCAGTGGTAAAGAAATCTACCTGGCAATGCATGAGACGTAAGAAATATGGGTGTGATCCCTGGGTCAGAGAGAAGAGAAGGAAATTGCAGTCCACTCCAGTATTCTTCCTGGAGAATCCCAGGGACAGAGGAGCCTGGCGGGCTACAGTCCACGGGGTCACAAAGAGTTGGACATGAGTGAGCGACTAACACACACACACACACACACACACACACACCCCTTCAAGATGTTTTCCTTTGTTTACTGGAAAGTTGTCTTAATGTACTGATTTTGTTAGAACAAAATTTACTGCCATCTTCCAGAAAACTGTCCTCATAAACACAAAAGCCTATGATATTTATGACGTAGGTGGTGCTCCTTTAGATGTGGTACCTTTGTGCAGTCCACAATCTGCACAAACAGAGTTTAGTGGCCCTGGAGCTCTAGTGATAAAAAAGAAAAGGAAAAAGTAACGTTTTTTTCTTTCTTAAATTATCATATTATAAATAGTTGTATAGATGTGAGAGTTGAACCATAAAAAAGGCTGAGTGCTGAAGAACTGATGCTTTCAAACTGTGGTGCTGGAGAAGACTCTTGAGAGTCCGATGGACTGCAAGGAGATCCAACCAGTCAATCCTAAAGGAAATCAATTCTGAATATTGATTAGAAAGACTGATAATAAACTGAAGCTCCAATACTTTGGCCACCTGATGTGAAGAGCCAACTCACTGGAAAAGACTCTGCTGGGAAAGACAAGAGTCAGGAGAAGAAGGGGACAACCGAGGATGAGATGGTTGAATGGCATCACTGACTCAATGGACATGAAGTGAAGTGAAAGTTGCTCAGTTGTGTCCAACCCTTGGCGACTGTATAGTCCATGGAATTCCCTAGGCCAGAATACTAGAATACTGGAGTGGGTGGCCATTCCCTTCTCCAGGGGATTTTCCCAACCCAGGGATTGAACCCAGGTCTCCTGCACTGCAAGCAGACTCTTTATCAGCTGAGCCACTAGGGAAGCCCAATGGACATGAGTCTGAGCAAACTTTGGGAGATGGCGAAGGACAGGGAAACCTGGTGTTCTGTAGTCTATGGGGTCGAAAAGAGTCAGACACAACTGAGTTACTAAACAACAACAACAATTATAAATGAGAGAAGAGATACATTTTGTGTTGCTGTCTTCTAAGGCTTAATTACAGACAAGACTAACTTCCCAATGCTTGTCATGCTGCCTAGGCTCAGTGCTACTGGGGAGTAAGAGATCCACATGGCAGAAAGGAGGGACCCTCCCCAGGCTTGGATGGATGGGGAACAACTAAGAAGGTTTTATACTAAATATGAGCTATCTGTATAAGATGTAGGGAATGAAGAGGAGACCACAGAGCTGCGCTGCAACCACAGTTAACCACAGCCCTCCCGGCTCTGCCAGACCACACGGCAGGGGCGGGGACGGGGGCAGCACACGAGGGCGTGAAGGGCCACAGGCTGTGTGAGGAAGAGCCATGAGCCAAGCGCAAAGCCCTCATTTCATTAAAACTGGGAGATATATCCATGCAAGTTCGCCTGAATCGGTTCTGTGTTACTTTAACATTCCACTTGCAGCCAGACATCTCTCCATCAAGGCTCAACTTCACAAGCAATAATTTTCAAACATTGTATCAAGAAATAACAATAAAATCCTTGGTATATTATTAGACACCCTAGAAGTTGATATATGCACTGAACTCAGTACCAATTGCTCTCTTATTTCCAGGGGTATGGCGCCAATTATTTTTTCTTAAACGAAAAGTATTACCTTCATAGATTTTTCTGGATGATTCTAACAAAAAAAAAAATAAAAAAGATGCACTGTGGTTCTCTCCCATCCTGGTCTGGACCATAATGTCTATCTCAAGCTTTTATCTCTGGCCCTGGTACCCATGTCTTCCGCAGAACATCATCCCGGCAGAGCGTCCCGGCAGAGCACAGGCACACTTACCGCTCTCTGGACGGAAGATGAGCCGGTGCCTTCGTCCTCGTCTGGCTCCTGGTCTTCGTTGTCGGTCCAAGAGGACACGTCCTCTGTGGAGCTGGTCAGGTCAGGCAGACTCTTAGACGTCAGCCTCAGGAGGTCCTCGGCAGAGTTCTCCTGTGGGGAAACAATGAGAGGCCCGTGAATTACCCTGTGATATCAAGGTCAAGGAAACAGAGCAGAGTCAATGGTGGGTGGCCACGTGTTCCCAGTCCAACGACTACATGGAGTATATGTTCACATTTCCAGGTGTGCGAGGTAAATGCACATGTCAGGGGTACAGAGCCAATTTAAACCTTGAATTTTTTTCCCCTGATGAATCAGTGTTTCTTAGGTGAATGTTTCTATGAGTAATCTAACCTCCCTGAACTTAAGATCCTTTGATTCCCCCCCACCGCCGTCTTACTTTCAGGATGTAGTTTAAACTCCCTCATTGGCAGGCCAACGTCAGAGATTTGGCCTTTGCCCAGCTCTCCAAACTCATCTGCCTCCATTCTCCCCTCTAAGCTTCCCTTCCATTAATGGCACCCTGACTTTCAAACATGCCAGGCTCTCTCCAGCCATGCTTCCTCTTTCACCAGCAGCTCCCCTGCCTAGACCACTCTTCTTCCCAAGACTAAGACCTCTTTGGGCAAAGCTTGAGCATCCTCCCTTGCAAGCCTTCCTGGAGTCCCACATTTCTCCTCTCATGTCCTCTACCATTTACTGCCTCACTTTGGGTATGTAATTTATTCATCTATCTCCCTTTTTGTCTGAGAGTTCCCCAAACCATGTCTACTCAGCGCTGTGTCCCAAGGTCAAGCTCAGAGCTCGAACATCCACTATATTCTCTTCTCGCTCACTGCTCATCTCACAAGCCCCTGTTGGTTAGAAAGATTAGATCATTTACTGAATCGCAATGAGAGTGGAGACTGATAATGTCTGCCATTAAAGCAGTCCTTGAACAACTTTTAAAGGACAACAGAAATACATGGAATCACATTCTATTAAGATTAGACTCCAAAGGGGGCTTCATCAACACAGCCCTTCCTTCCTAGACACAGATAAAGTCAGAATGGGTGTGCGGTGCAGGTGAGATCCATGAGGCCACATGACAATCCCAAGGACAAACGAGGCTGCACGGGAGCTGAGAGCTCTCCTGGGAAAGGACATGGCACACGAGGCCAGGGACCAGGGCTACAGGGCTGATCTGAGGCCAGAATCAAACAGCAACATGCCCTCTCCTCTTGCTGCCACACCAGCAATTTCTACCAGGAAGGAAACATGTGGAAAGTTTTGATCATCATATTCCTTGGGGGATGACAGAAGATAGAACAAGAAAGAATAGCCAGCTTATAAAAGGGACATTACAAACTACTAGTGAGTTGGCCCCTTGGTGACAGTGACGTTTGTTCCCAGTTTGACTCGGATTCCACTCCTTCAGGGTACCTGAACCTCATTCATCTTAGATCAGTAATTTGTGACTAAACATACTTTCAGACCTTGCCCAAGGAAAGGAAAAAGAGTTATTTGTGAGAAAGTGAGCTGAATCCTCTTCTGTAATGTCAATTCTGCTCAACTATGAATAGCAGAAAGCTTAAAAGAGTAAAAGTTCCAACTGTTGAGTAAATTTCCCAACAGCCACAAGATAGAATACGCCACTGTCATTAAAAATGCTGATCTAGAAATACATTTCCTGATGTGGAAAGAGCTCTTTTAGTGGGTTACTTAGTGAAAAAGCAGGTTAAAAATAATATGTAAGAACCGTATTAATAACAGATGTAACAATAATCTGGATACAATATGAAAACCATAAAGACACATTTCTGCAAGTGCTTACTGTGACCAACTACATTGTTTAGAGATCTTTATCATTCATTTAATCTTCCTAACATCCCATGAAGCAGTTATTGATTCTCATTGCACAAGTGAGATTTAGAAAGAAGCACCAACTTGCTCAAGATGCACAGCTTTTGAAGGGCTGTGCTGGCCCCTGAATCCTGGTGGGACTGCCTCCAGGTACACCCTGTCCTCCTTGTCTTTGATTCCATTTGAAAGGAAACATGTTCTGTCTGGAAGGAAACACCAGTTAGTGGAGGGCACTATTGGTGAAATTAGACATTTTATCATGTTTTTCTTCTCTACCCTTTTTTTCTGGGTTTTCTACATTAGATACAATGAATACATATTTCTTGTTAATAAAAACCAAGAGTGAAACAAAAAAGAGACAGCGCACAAGAGAAATCCGTGTTGCTATGCATGTACTTCGAGGAATATCAAGATGAACTAGGACATTCTGAGTTTATTCATTCAACAAAAACTTTCTAAGCTCCTCACTTATACACAAATGACATACTGTGCATAAACACGAGACATCCTTTCCAGAAGATAGTAACTGGTGTATTTCTAAAACAATGCCTGTTAAGTTTTGTGACAAAGTGATGCTTATCTGCATAAGCATATAATTTAGATTTTATTATTCCTTATATGTGACAAGTCAAAAGTTTTGTATTCTTTTCTCTTTGAATATAAAGGCAGAACTGAAGTCTGTAGATCACTTGTTCTTTGGGATAAAGAAGAGGAACGGAAGTCAAGCAGTGCCTAACGATCAGGTGCTTTTTCTCCATGGATGAGCCCCTTGGACGGAGCAGAGTAAATTCAGGAGCAAACAGCTGGCAGCTGCTGCAGCAGCGTATATTGCTTAGTTGTAGGTGAAGCAAATGGAAAGAAGGAGAAAGCTCTGAGGGCTGGTCAGCCTTAGGGCCATAGCTCCGGACAGATGGCCAAAAACCAACAGACTGAAAACCAGAATGGATGCCTGTTCCTCAGCTCTGGACGCTGCTCAGCCTGCAAAGGCCTCAGCAAGCATCCCAAAGTGTCATAGCCTCTGGCAGGAACACATGACCTTGTTCTAACACCACAGGCTCTGGATTCCTTTATATCTTATGCGACTAAGGGGCAGGCAGCATGCAACTCTGACGGCCAGCGGACCCAGGATGAAAGCTGCTTCCGCCACCCACCGCCCGTATGACCTATGGATAGCTTAACTTATCACTTAGATTCTATTCTCATCTTCTGAATAAAAAGAACTAATGGCTCTCTCATGGGATTCACTTTAAGAATTAAATGAGACAGTAGGTATAAAGCACCTGGCACCCAGTGGTACCCAGTACGTTAGTGTCTTTTTTCCTTTAAGTTGATGAGTGACGTCTGTTTTCAAAAATCTCACATGTGCCCCTTAATTACTAGTTTTACCCATGAGGGGTCATTTTTTGTTTTTGTCTTTTGTGTCGTTTATGTTTAATGACTGGCATAGAAGAGATTTCTTTCCCACTTTCCAAACTAGCAGGAGAAAGCAGTCAGTCCAGAAACAAAGGTTTGGTGGACATGCTTTAATGCCTGTGTAGAGGCCCCTGCGTGGTTAAGCTGCAAGCTTGGGGAGGTGGGGTGTGTGTGTCTAAGAACCAATAATGCTTTTCAAATTCCCACCACATCTGGCCATATGAGGAATTTGTTCCAGCCTTTCCCTCCTTGTGGGATCCCCCAGGCTGACCGAGAGCATCCCTGGCTTTGCTCCTGCCCCATCCCTAGGGAGAGGATGCCCACGGCATCTCTGGGAGGCAAAAATGGGGTGTATGAATGGAGAAGGTCTCAATTTCTGCCTCCAGGGCTTCAGCATCAGCTCTTCCTGCCAAGTCTTTGCCAAGTTCTGAATTCTGGTTGGAAGCAGGATTGGGGGTACGTGGTATAAAGGAGAAAGTGAAAGTTGCTCAGTCGTGTCTGACTCTTTGCGACTCCATGCACTATACAGTCCATGGAATTCTCCAGGCTAGAATACTAGAGTGGGTAGCTGTTCCCTTCTCCAGGGGATCTTCCTAACCCAGGAATCAAACCCAGGTCTCCTGCATTGCAGGTGGATTCTTTACCAGTTGAGCCACCAGCGAAGCATAAAGGGGGAAAGTAGATTTTTCAGATGACTCAAAATACTCACCTATTTATTAAACCCAGGAGGTGCTAGTGGTAAAGAATCTGCCTGCCAACGCAGGAGACACAAGAGATACAGTTGGAAAGATCCCCTGGAGGAGGAAACTGCAACCCACTTTAGTATTCTTGCCTGAGAAATCTCATGGACAGGGGAGCCTGGCAGGCTACAGTCCATGGGGTCACAGAGTCAGACGTGATTGAGCACACAAAATCTAAGAAGGAAAATAAATAAAAACCTGTGGATGCAGGGTTCAAAAGTAACATCAAGGATAATTGGGGGAAATCAACCATCCTGATGAGAGCTATTGCTGGGAAGGGTTAAAGATGGGGTGGCTCACATCAGTGCTCCCGAGCTGGATCCAGGATGAACTGGAACGAAGGCCTGTGGCTCCACGGCACTAGCCCCCAAGTCCTGAGGGCTCTCCCCTGGGCTCATGGATGTCACTATCTCATCAGACAATGGAGCAGAACCCAGACAGCCCTGTTCCTCCCCTGTCCCACAGCCGTGGTATCCCACTGCCTTTCTGCAGCGCTTTAAGGCTGGTGAGACCTGGGGAGAGAGCAGATGGGGGTCCCAGACCTCAGCACTAGTTTCACATGCTCTGACAGGTGGGGGTGAAAGGAGACCCAGCCTGAGGCCTTATGAAGAAGAGGTAGCATCCAGACAGAGGGCAGGGCCAGACTTGGCGCCATAGCAAGAGTCAGGGTCCTAGCACTCTCAGCTGCATCAAGGCCCCTTCGAAAGCTCTGTCTTGCCGGGTCATTTGTAAAACTGAGGAGGATGGGAGGGGGCGTAGCTAGAAGCAAGGTTCACAAGGCTTCCTCCAGCACCAATGCTCTGCACTGCCGGGGGTCGGAGCCCAGGCCTGCAGCCTGCCCATGCCGCTCCAACCTCCTTCCTGCAGGTCCTGGAAGATGCACATCTCCAGAGGCACGTCACCTCCCTCCCGCCCCTGCTTCCACATCTCCTCCTTGGTTTCCCCTTGGGCCAGTTGCTACTCTCTCTATCCTGTCTTTTCTCCCATTCACCCCTTTTCCTTAGTCCTTTTGTTGCTTTTTAATCCCTTAGATAAACCTATCTTGAAAGTCACTCAGTTGTGTCTAACTCTTTGCATCCTAGTCCATGGAATTCTCCAGGCCAGAATGCTGGAGTGGGTAGCTGTTCCCTTCTCCAGGGGATCTTCCCAACCCAGGGATCGAACCCAGGTCTCCCACATTGCAGGCGGATTCTTTACCAGCTGAGCTACCAGAGAAGCCCAGATATACCTATAAAGACTCTTAAAGGATGGTAAGATGATTAAATGCCCTTAAGCACAGGGCCCCTTGTGGGCTTGCACTACAGAATCATGGCTATTTGCCTGGCCCAAGCAAAGGTGAGTATGCATATGTTAGGGGGCAGGGGTGAGGGGGTTCATGGGGAGGGCTCACAACCGAATCTACCACTGCCATTCAAAATATTTTCCAAAACAAACAAATCCACCTACCTTGCTGGCCACCACCAGCTGAACCACTCCAGTGGCTGAGCGAAGAATGGCCACAGCTTCCTCGTGGGAGAGCCCGACTAGTAAGTGACCATTGATTACCAGCAGCTCATCTCCTAAGGACAGTCTGCCATCCCTGAGGAAATGGAGACGGGGAAAAAAAAAAAAATCCCTCGTCAAGATGTTCTAGGCTTGAGAAGGGCCATCTTCCTGGAGTTGGGGAGGGTTGTCAGAAGGGGACAGTCCAAAATGGGCTATAGAGGAGTATGGAAGATGGGGACGGCTGGGGTGGGACCGTTCATCCTTCTGTCAGGGTCCAGATGCCCAGTTAGCAGAGCTAGGAGCTTCACGATTTCAGATGGTCCCTTAGTTACAGGCACGATCATAAGTTACAACCATATCCTAAATCAGTGTCAGTGAACCTCCCATCCAGGTGGAGACATGATGGAGAGGAACCGAGACCCCAAAGCTTTAGGATACCTGAGTCTGTCTTTTCTCAGTCCTCCCTGCCATCCCGCCCTTGTGACTGAGTCATCAGCTGAGTCTCTGAGCTGAGCCCCAGAAGAGCAAAGGTATCCGAAGCTCACCAGGAATCCTTCCCTGACACACGCTCCTCTCTCCCCCCAGGTGACACACTGTTGCCCGGATTTCCTCTGTGGCACCTGAGACCCTGCACCTCATGTGTCTGTAACCCCCGCACCTAAGAGTCACGGGGCCTTGAGGGTCAAGTCTCAAACTGCCTCCTTCCTCCTGTGTCTCTGCTGCCAAGCTCCATAAGCAGACGGATGAACAGAAAAATGAACAAAGAAACTGCCTAAGTTACTGCTGTTGCAGGGAACAGACCTGGTGTACATTACAGGCATGCAAGAGTGTTCTGTTTCCTTTAAATTAAGGGAAGGACTTGGAGCTTCCTTCCTACTGGGCTGGAAGGAGGTCCAGTCACCACGGGGCCTGCCTGCCATAAGGGTCAACAGTTCTGTGGGTGCCAGCTGAGCCTCCAATGGCCTGGTCTCCCATGACCCCAAAGCAGCCAGCAGCTCTTCATCCCCACTGCTAAATATGAGATGGGAGATCGGGTGAAGTTGAGAGTCCCAAAGCCCAGGGCCCACCCTCCCCTCTGGAGGCTTTGCATCAGCACCCAGCATTCAAGGGTGGCACTCACGCTTATCTCTCACACAGATTCACCCCAGTGTTTTTCTCTCCAGTCTGTAGACTCTCTCCTCCTTGCTTTCTTTCAATGAATTAACCAACTTCCCTCTCCTCCTCTCCCTCACCATTTTCTCTCTCTGTCCTCTAGGGCATGTATCATTATCTTTTCTATGAATTTAGGATTTAACAGAAAACAGGAGGCATGAGGGATTGCTGACAATCTCTGCTTTCTGTCCTTCAAAAATCCCTAAAGCAGAGAAATGCCAAGAATCCCAGTAGATGCTTGGGATGGAAAGAGATGAGAAAGAGGGAGACCATGGTAAATAAGCACACCAGAACCTTAAGGAGGCATGAGGGCAAGCTCTTTGAAGGAGGGCATTCAGGAATACTGGGGAACACAGTGGCTGGGCCAGTGTCCTTGGGTTTACTTATCCACCCCACCATCAAGCCATCCACGTCTCTGTTCCTCTTATTTTCCTCTTTGATCCCATCTTTCTCAGCTCCAGTTATTAACTAGAATGCCCCACATGTGAATTAAACACCCAGACACATACACACATACAGGGTAGGGGTGTAAGAAAATGGTGAGGATTTAAAAATGGCTCATTTGAAAAATGGATAAGAACAGTTCTATTTAAGCTCAGCTCTGGGCACAGGAATTTCCTAATTGCCAACTTTCCAAAGGCCTAGGAGTAATGGGGAAATGGCTATCTGATGAGAATTCTTTAAAGCATCTATCCTTTGGGAAGTGTGATGATGCTCTTCTGGATATGAACTACCTAAGTTCTTAAGCCTTCAGTAATTACCACCACCCAGATAAGTGACACCTGCAGTTAATCTCTTCTCTACTCAGGCTAACAGGATCCAGGATCATACTTTCTAGTTATGGGACTGATAAGGATTGAACACCTTGATAATCTGTGCACTGGTCCTCTCCTTGGTATTCTATTCTTCAGACCAAATACTTCAAGCTCCTTCAACTTCGCCTAATGAGATATGTTTTTGGGAGCCCCCAAGGTCTTGGGCAGGCCATTACTGCTCTGGTTTGCCATTTCCCTCTTAGCATCAGGGTACCTGGGCTGAATACTAATTCCAGACTGGAATCACCTCCCTCCCACCTTTACCCACTTATTCTATACAGATGGGCATCCAACACCCTATGGTGCTTTGCAAATAGTAGATGCCCTAGGTATACAGGAGCATACCTTCCATCTGGGGACGGCTACGTCCCTCTGACTCAATATGGACTTCTCTGATGTGCTCTGCCTAAGCACCACCCATCTTCTACTTCAGATGACTGTTTAGGTTAAAAAAGTAGCTTTGGAGTGTGAATGGTTTTCAGGTCACAAGGAGAAAACTCACATTTATTTTTCTCCCTCCACATCTGCACGACCAAGACACACGTGTTTACACGTGTATCAAATCTTGACAGCCATGACGTGGCAAGTGAACTGTGGTCACGTTTGAACCCCATCGCTTTTCCGAGTCATCAGCCACAGTGACAATGTGAAGGGTGTGGTGTTCCACCACGTGGTGCGCTCTGGATAAGGAACCACGTGTCACCAGCATCCCCAGACTCAGGATAACATCCACTTGACACTCAAACTGGACTAGAAAGGAATCTAATCCCTCCTTCGTGCAGCGGCCCCACCCACTAGCCACTTCCTGCGCTCAGAAGGGTATTTAATTAGAACCACTGGTGCCTGATTTCCTGCCATGCTCCAGCACCTTCCTTGTAAGCTGTAATCACCAGGCCTTTGACTACCCTCCCGGCACCCAGGGGCAGGGGAGGGGAGGACCAGGAAGCAGAGAAAGGGGAGAGTTATCCAGTCACCTGTGAGCGGCACCGCCTTCCTTCACTTGGGTGACAACGATAGCGTGAGGTGAGCGCTTTGATCCTCGGCCTCCACTAACCTGAATTCCCAGCCCATCCGATTCTTTAAGCAGCTCCATCTTCCATATCCGGCCAACTTCCTCCTTGGAAGAAAGAGTGGGTACACTGTGAAGCATCTGGACAGACACGCACCACTGTCACGGGAGGGGCGGCTGGAGGCCTGGCCGAGGCCCGTCACTTGTTGACAGAGGACCACTGGTGAGAAAACTCTACGGACTGGACCAAAGACTCGAGCAGTCAGCGCTGCCCGACCCAGTGTTCTGTGATGGCTGAGTGTCCTGTGTCTGCATCATCTAACAGGAGAGCCGCCAGCCACAGGTGGCTGTCGAATGCCTGAAATGAGGCTGCTGGCAACGAGACACTGAATGTTTCATTTCATTTAAATTAAACTGAATGAGCCACCTGGGGCCAGTGGAGATGACTTTGGACAGCACCGCCAAGGTGATGTGTGAACTCCCTGACCAGGATCCTGTTAAAGCTCTTCTGCCTGAAACCCAGATACCACTATGGGAGTTAACACTGGCTGTATCTGGGTTCCGTTTATTTATGACACCTACTAATTAATAAAGGCAGATGAAAGGAAGACAGAGCCAGGAGACATCAACTAGTTTGAGCCAAGCTCTACCACTTAGTACTTATGAAAATCAATTGAGGCCTCAAAGCCTCAGTTTCCCTGCCTTTAAAGTGGGGATGATTATTAAAACTTCCAAGTCTGGTGTTAGGATAAAATGAGACAGGAAGCAGGCAGCAATGCTCCTGACATCTAGGAGACACATAATAAATGTTAATTGGTAACCATATGTGACTCACACACGCATAAATGTTAAAAATGTCATATTGAATTGAATCTTAAACTTCCTGACAACACGTGGATGAGATCTTGGAGAAATCAAAATAGGAAATTCACTGGTTAATTTGTTATCAACTTCTACACACATTGGTCAACATGCTCTTTAAAAACATTAAAAAATGCTACGACAACAATAAAAATCTATCCTTCTTATTTTACTTAATTGTTGGTTGAGTGGGTCTTAGTTCCCCGACCAGGGATTGAACCCACACCCCCAGCATTGGATGCATGGAGTCTTAACCACTGGACTGTCAGGAATTTCCCAAAATCAGTCATTTTTAAAAACCAATAGAGGTCTGTAGGGCTTCCCTGGTGGCTCAGTGGAAAAGAATCTGTCTGCCATGCAGGAGACTTGCAGGAGATGCGGGTTCGATCCCTGGGTCAGGAAGATCCCCTGGAGAAGGAAATGGCAACCCACTCCAGTATTCTTGCCTGGAGAATCCCACGGACAGAGGAGCCTGGCGGGCTGCAGTCTATGGGGTCACAAAAGTGTTGGACGTGACTGAGTGACTAGACAACAGAAAAAAGGTCTCTAAGTCCTCTGAACTGCTTTGGTTCATTCTCCTTTTGACTCTGTATTCCATTCCATGGACACAAACGTACATCCACTGCAAAACATTAGAGTTCCCTCAGACACTTGGCTATTCAGAGAAATGAAAGCAAAAGCTTCCAAAGTGGTTTATCTGGGAGTCTGACTTTAGGCTCATCCCAAAGTCCTTTTTAGCTCTAGGTATATAGGTAGGGGTCCCAATGCATTCCTCAATTTATAAAGTAAAAACCATCTGCTTTCTCCATTCACCACCGAAGTCCAATAGAACTGCTAAGGCCCAATACAAAGCCATCATCTCCCCCAAAATAGGCAACCTGCCCACTCAAGCTGTTTGCAAAAGAGAAAAAATGTGAGGCATTTAGAAAATCTGAAGTGCATACTGTCAGAAACTAAAATGAAGCTTTATGCAACAGTAAAAAAAAAAAAACAGATGTGGAATGGTCACTGATGTGCAGCAACAGGAATGTCTAGGGAAAATTATTAGCAGACAGAGACTTGTTGGGTCCTATTCTTTTCCAAGCCCAGGGCTGCTAATGGGGTCGCCACAATTCTAGCAACATGCGGTGATGCCAGCTGTCTCCTCCATCCACTGACCACAGGCCCATGAAGCCTGTCTGGCCAAATGTAACTTCAGAAGTCACTGGCTTACCACAGTAGTTCATGAACTTGTCAACAAGCCCTACATCATCCCATCGTCTCACTTTGGACTCCCTGGGTTTTGGTTTGTTGCCTCTGACCTCTGGAACACCTTTCCTTCCCATTCAGGAACAGCCTTCCTGCCTTCAGAGTCTCTTATAGCTTCACTCCTTCCAAGAAGCCATCCTTGAGAATTATCACGAGACAGCAACTTTCAATACTTCCAGTACATGAGACTGTATGCCAGGTGGAGAACCAAAGAGAACACATGCAGGGGTGTACTGATTTGCTGTTGTCTTGGCGAGCTGAGCATCCTGCATTTACGCACAGGCCAGTGCTGTGGCTGCCTCCCTGGGCCTCACAGAGCAGGTAGGAAATTAGCACAGATGGTGGCCTGACTTTTTTTTTTCCCCTTGGAAGATATCCCATGGCTCCTGGTGTCCTGAAGATGTGTGGCAGTGTTCCTCTCTCCTCCAGTACAGAAAAGCTGTGGAACTCTTTCTCAAGAACAGCAAGGACCATTATTGGAGCCCAGATACAAGAAAATCCCTTTAGTTTTAGCCCAAATTAGTAGAAACCTATCCATCCCTATGACTAATCCTACCCTCCTTTGGCTAAACAGAAGATGTTAGGTATGGTTCACAGAGGACGTGGCAATACTGGATACAGTTCTAATTCTTAAATGCTTTTAGAAATAGGACTTGTGACAAGAAACACGCAGAACTATGATCAGGGGGAAAGGATGGCCTACATATTTACCCTGACAGAGGAGTTAAAGACAGTATTCATGGAGAACACCCACAAACCCATTCCACACCCCTGGCCCAAGATGCACACAACTAGTTAAAAACAAAACAAACCCACATACCTAATATAAATGGCTTCAGAGGGGGACTTCCCTGAAGGTCCAGTGGTTATGGTTTCATCTTCCAATGTGGGAGATGTGGGTTTGATTCCTGGTCAGGCAGCTAAGGTCCAAGATGCCTCTTGGCCAAAAAACCAAAGCATAAAACTGAAGCAATATTGTAACAAATTCAATAAAGATTTTAAGAATGGTTCACGGCCACAGGAGGCAGGAATATACAGTGGAGAAAAGAGAGCCTCTTCAATAAGTGGTGCTGGGAAAACTGAACAGCTACATACAAAAGAATGAAAATAGAACACCTCCTAACACCATACACAAAAATGAACTCAGATGGATTAAAGGCATAAATGTAAGGCCAGAAAACTCTTAGAGGAAAACATAGGCAGTACACTCCTTGACATAAATCACAGCAAGATTCTCTATGACCCACCTCTTAGAGCAATGGAAATAAAAACAAAAATAAACAAGTGGGACCTAATTAAATTTAAAAGCTTTTGCACAGCAAAGGAAACTATAAACAAGATGAAAAGACAGTCCCTCGAATGGGGGGAAATAATTGCAAATGAAACAATAGACAAAGGCTTAATCTCCAAAACACATAAGCAGCTCAGGTAGCTCAATACTAGAAAAACAAACAACCCAATCAAAAAGTGGGAGGAAGACCTAAACAGACTTTTCTCCAAAGAGACATACAGATGGCCAACAAAAACAAGAAAAGATACTCAACATCACTCATTATTAGAGAAATGCAAATCAAAACTACAATGAGTTAGCAATTCACACCAGTTAGAACGGCCATCATCAAAAAATCTATAAACAATAAATGTTGGAGAGGGTGTGGAGAAAAGGGGAATCTTCTTGCACTGTTGGTAGGAATGCAAATTGATACAGCCACTGAGGAGAACAGTATGGAGATTCCTTAAAAAAAACTAGGAATAAAACTACCATATGACCCAGTAATCCTGCTACTGGGCATATACCCTGAGAAAACCATAAATGAAAAAGACACATGTACCCCAATGTTAACAGCAGCACTATTTACAACAGCTAGGTCACAGAAGCAACCCACACGTCCACTGGCAGACAAACGGAAAAAGAAGTTGTGGTACATATATACAATGGAGTATTACTCAGTCATAAAAAGGGACACATTTGAGTCAGCTCTAGTGAGGTGAATGAACTCTGTTATACTGAGTGAAGAAAGAAAGAGAAAAACAAATTTCATACATTAACGCATATATACGGAATCTAGAAAAATGGTACTGATGAACCTATTTGCAGGGCAGGAATAGGGATGCAGACATAAAAACAGACGTTGGCCACATGGAGGAGGGGGCGGGTGGGACGCGTAGAGGAATTAGACACATATATACTATCATGTGCAAACTAGCTAGCCAGTGGGAAGCTGCTGCACGGGCACAGAAGGCTCACCCTAGTGCTCTGTGGCAAGAAGCTTGGGAAGACAGGGGCGTGGGGAGGAGGTTCAGGAGGGAGGGGATGTATGTGTACTTGTGGCTCATTTGCATTGTTCTATGGTGGAGGCCAACACAATATTGTAAAGCAATTACAGTAAATTAATGAAAAATTTAAAATGAAAAGAATGGTCCACATCAGAAAAATCTGCAGAAGCTTCAGAGGGCAGAGAGAAACAGATCTCCTTTCTCACTTTTATCCAATAAGAGGATTCCCCTGCCATAACAGACAGTAGGAACTAAAAGGGGAGAATTCAAAGAAAATGATGCACGTTTCCTCACCATGGAATTTCTTGATCATGTAATGAAGGGGTTCCAAGGAACACAAAGGAAGTCAGAAGCAGGAAGCAGCAGATGCTATCAGTCTTAATTGTGCAACTGTCGCATTAAATCTAGCTGCCTACAGATGAAAGCGGTGTTCAGTTAAAAATAAAATCAGATCAGCCCTGGGATTTTTTTGGAAGGAATGATGCTAAAGCTGAAGCTCCAGTACTTTGGCCACCTCATGCGAAGAGTTGACTCATTGGAAAAGACTTTGATGCTGGGTGGGATTGGGGGCAGGAGGAGAAGGGGACGACAGAGATGGCTGGATGGCATCACCGACTCGATGGATGTGAATCTGAGTGAACTCCGGGAGTTGGTGATGGACAGGGAGGCCTGGCGTGCTGTGATTCATGGGGTCGCAAAGAGTCGGACATGATTGAGTGACTGAACTGAACTGAAAGTTTATTAGTCTAAAGTTGGAACTAGCCAAAACCCAACAGGCCAACTTAAATACAATAATATCAAGTATATTTCCAGCTGTCTTCTTACAATTCCACTTAGGTATCTTCTACACACACCAATAGAGTCTCTCCTCTTCCTGGCTTTGTCATCTCAACGGGAACAGCAATATCATCAATCCAAGCTTAAGAGGATATGCAAACCAAAAACCCAAGGACTGTCTTTGAATTCATCCTTCTATTCCCTATACTTAAACCATAAGTGAGATCTGAAGGCTCAATTTGCAAAACAGGTTCACATCCATCTCACCTCTGCTCCTCTTCTCTGCCACCACCCTCATCAGTCACCAGCATTTTTAGCTTGGGTTATCATAGTCTCCGATCTGGTCTCCATTTTTAAGTTTTACCTCTCACAAGCCACTATTCTCCATTACACATTTAGGATAAACTTTAAAGAAAAAATATCATGATGCATTTACCCACTAGATATAGAATAAGGTCCTCACTCTTTGCAATGGTAAACATGAACTTTTGTAATCCTGTCTCTTTCACATCACCTCCTAGTCCTCTCCCCATCACTCACTATGCTGCGGTCTCTGCTACCAGAATATTCTATCATTCCTGTCTTATGTCACCTTCGGATGTTAGTTTCTCACCAGAAACATTCTGCCCCCAGATTCTGCAGGGCTGCTCTCCTCCTGACACTCAGTCTTCAGCTGAAACATGGCCTCTTTAATAAGGTCTTCGCTGACATCCAGTATCAATTGGTCCCCCACCCATGTCACTGCTGAGATATCTTTTACTTCACTCTGTTTTATTTCATTTATTGTACTTGTGGTCAGCATCTAACACTCTGGTTTTGTTTATCTATTTATTGCTTGTGGCCCCTTATATGTGATAAATGCCACAAGATAGCAACCTTGTCTCTCATTTACCAATGGATTTTCCAGCAGCTAGAAAAGTGCCTAGCACATCACAATACTGCATAAATGTCACTGAATGAACAAACAGAGAATGTTTACCATAATCTTAGGGGTCTTCAAAGTTATCAAGACTGACATTAAGAAGTTCGCCAAGATGGGAGACCTGCACGTTTGCCAATGTTCAGAGTGTAAACACAGACCCAGTTGTAGAGATGACGGAGTTCTGAAGCAGACCCTGTCTAGACAGATGGCTTGGGCTTTTGCTTCCTTCTACACTGGCTGAAAGGGCAGTGAGACTTTGTCAGTCTGCTGAGAAAAAGCCAAACCACGCAAAATTGGATGCTATGGACGTCTGTATTAATGTTGGAGTGCTACCCTTTCCTATAAACCACCAATTACTGTGTGAGCTCACACATGCGTCTCTCCATGAAGGCAAACAGAGGGATTTATTTACCAAAAACAGGGGTAGTATATTAAAGGG
Source organism: Redunca redunca (assembly GCA_006410935.1). Classification (NCBI taxonomy): domain Eukaryota; kingdom Metazoa; phylum Chordata; class Mammalia; order Artiodactyla; family Bovidae; genus Redunca; species Redunca redunca. The sequence continues at coordinate 28,432 of SJYQ01010250.1, read as the reverse complement.
AGTTGCCACAGCAGCATTTAAATGACCTCATCTGCTGGAACCCAAAATAAAATGTTATAACATCATCTTTGCCCCAAATGTGAGAAGACACATCATCCAACCAGAATTTCACTGCAGCAAATGCTCTGGCTTCAAGTGAAAACTTATTGAGATTGTTTGCTTATCCCTTCTTACTTAGAGTGATCAGTAAGAAATGAAGAAACGTGATCATAATGTCAGAGTTGAAATTCCGTCATCAACAGACCAAAAAGCTCAGCTTGGAGGTAAGAAAACAAGCTCAGAGAAAGGACATGGCAGCCTGAAGGCCACAGAGCTGGGAATGGAAGAACCAGGGCTGGAACTTGGTGTCCCATCGAGGCTTGGGGCTCTCCTGTGCCTTCATTATAAGTGTCTACGAAGCACCTACAGGTGCAAGGCACTGACTGGGGCAGAGATGGCAAAGGCTCAGAGACAAGAGCGAGCATGGCAATTTGAAAACACGAATTCAGCCCAAATCAGGGAGAAAGAGAGCAGTGAGAATCAGGTGGTGAAGGGCCTTCCTTATGTGCTATGTCAAGCTGAGGTGTTCAGGGATTACCCCAAAGGCAAGTGGACCACCAAACGGTTTCAGCTGCAGTGTGCATGGTAAGATGTGCTCTTTAGCAAAGTCCCCCTGACTGCAACGGGACAGTTGACGACGGGATGAAAACGAGAGCAGGGTAGACTACTGTGACCACAGGTGAGAAATGACAGCAGCCTGGCCCTGAAGCAAAGCTGCAGGATGGGGCACAGAGCAGTGGAGAGTGTGGACACCCCCAAGGGAGCAGGAGCAGCCCGGATTCAGGGACTGACAGGACTTGCTGTAAGGGAGAGGGTAGTTGTTGTCGCTAAGTCGTGTCCAACTCTTTGTGACCCTATGGACGGTGGCCCACCAGGCTCCTCTGTCTATGGGATTTCCCAGGCAAGAAACTGGAGTGGGTTTCCATTTTCTTCTTCGAGAGAAGGCAGCATTCCAGCTAACTCCACAATGCCAACTGTCCCAATCTGGCTGCGTGATGGCGTTTCCCAGAATATGGAATTGCCAGTGAAAAACCAGGAAAGTTCTGCACAATCCAGGGCAAGTGGTCACTAGCTGAATCTCAGGTTTCTGGCTCAGGCAACTCTGTGGATGGTAAGACCTGAAATGTTAGAATGGGCTTGGTGGTGTGGGAAAGCCATACATCCAGTTTCTGGCATGATGTGAAATATCAGAGATGGAGATATCCTGAGGACGGCTGTTAAAAAGCTGAGGGCTCCGAAGAGAGGTGAAGGCAGATGTGAACTTAGAGACATTACCATGTGAAGGATGTATGTTCACCCCATGACTGTGGGGTCCCCCTAGAAAGAGGACCATTCTCCCGCTGCCTCTGCCAGATGCAAAAATCAGGGACCACCCAGGAGATGTCCTCTGTGTTGACTCTCCTCCTGAGTTTCACACACTTTCCTGCAGATCTGGAGCTCTGGCAGCCTTTTTGAGGTCTCTGCTGAACCACTTACAGGAAAGAGGTCTGGCACGGCACAGGGTGGATTTTTGGGTACCAGGCTAAGACTGCAAACGGGCGCATAGACACATGTGCCAGCTGTGAATAAGCTCTCCTGACTGACAAATGGTAGAATTTTTTTCATTGTTACGTGACTAAGTTTGGTTGCATTCATTTTTACCATGAAGTATTACAAAAATACACACTGTGTACATGTCACCTTGGGTGAGTAATGAGCTTTACTAGACAAGAGAGTAAGGAAGTCTGAATTCATTTCTAAAATTGCTTATCTATATCCTAAGAGATTCCTGGGCTTTTGAAGATGGGCCCAACTTTTGTATTTTTAAAAATTCATCTGGTTGCATGTATATCATTCTGTGTTAATATTTTATAGAAACAAACTTTAAAAGGAGATATTTGTTGAAATATTTCCTATAGGTCCATTAAGGGAGAATAGAAATGTAAAAACAAAGTCTGAGGGATTTATTTTCCTGTAAGAAATAACAGTCTATGAAAAAGAAGTAGCTGACAAATATAAATGGTCTGAATGATCATGAGCCTTGTCTGTAATTTTTAAAGTCTCTGTAGATATATTAAATCATTAATAAAGCAGAAACGGAACAACGCCGACATGTCTAATCTCCCATTATTCAAATAGAGTGGAATTTTCCCCCAAAGGCGAGGTAAATAGCTAATTTTTGTTTTTCTGGAAATTCCATTTTAGCATGACCTTGGGCTCATCCTGAAATAAAAATACACATCTAGCCATCCCAAGAACCTAAGCAGTCTTCTGTTAAGGTCGGGTGCCACTAAGATGAGGAGGGAAGCTGTGAAGATCCACTTCTTGTCAACACGATCAATCCCAGGCAAACACATTTAACGAAGATACTTCTGGGGTTGCAAAGGGTACTGAAATATTCATGCCTGAGAAGGTATGGGGCCCATTCTGACTTTTTCAAGACCAAACGTACAACCCGAGGTCAATAATCAGTCTGCAGATTTAGAACAGTTATGGAGAATTCCAGATGGCAAGTTTCTTCTTTTAATATAGGCATGGGGCTTCAAAAAAAAAAAAAAAAAGCTCCAAGACAATAGATGAAGATTTGCTTTTTTTCACCTTTCATTTGTATTTTCTGGAACATTTGATGTTGAGTATAAAAACCAGGCAAAGGAATTCTGGTATGTGCAGTCTTCAGAGTCTAATCCAGAAATCCAATTTTAGGTTACTGCTTTTAATTAGGATGAGCAAAGGATGGTACTCTCTTAAAAGTTTGGTGTGGTACTTTTTTCTTTGAAAATCATTCCATTATCCCCACTTTGTCCTAGGCCAAAGGACTTCTTTGGACTGTATATGAGATTCTACCCTAAACTTTTGGTACCTTAAACCTTCAAACTGAACCAATATTGACCAACTTGTTTTTTTCACTTTCGGCTTTCTGCATATTCACAATCTGATCCTCAGAAGAAAAAAATCATATCAAGATATAGTATTCATTGATAAGGAACATACTATAACATTTCTACTGCCCTTAATTTGGGAGAGAGGTGTATATTATAATCTTTTTATTGTTTTTAATCCTTCTGGGGAAGAGGGGCATAAAATTGGTAGAAAATCATTATTAGAAATTTTTTCTGGTTTGTACATTTCATCTACAAATACACCTTCTCTGTGTAAGGTTTTATGAAGGTCACCCAGATCTCCAAATGAAGGAACACGGTTAGTCCCTTAAGACAGGTGTTACTGTGATTCTTCTCAACTCGTGCAGGTAGGCTACAGCTGCAGAAATATTCATGAGCTAGCCTTACTAGAAATTACATTCCCTCCTACGGCACCATTTTCCAGACTGCAAAGCTGAACTTGATACTTCCTCTGCGCCCATTCTCCATCTTTCTAACTTCCTCTTCCATCCTTAGAGGGCATCTCCTGAGTCAGAAAAGAAACCAATCAGGAACCATCTCACTAGTTACTGCTTTGTTTAGGAACCAAGAGGCACACCTGGCCGAGAGGGTTCTTGGAATGAGCACGCTGACCCTAGAGAAGTAACTTAACAAGAGGGTATTGGTTATAACGGGGGAGACCATTTGAGACTAGAAGTGTGTCTACTACCATGCAGAATAGACCACACCTGCTTTGCTTTTAGGTAAGACCAGCTCCGACCATCACAGCTGGATACCACAGTTTCAGAGATTTCTATGAAGTTTCCAGACTTCACTGGAATTTAGCAATATAGTAACCCAATCCCCTGAAAATGTCACTTGTTTTGATGTGTTAAAAATAAAAGCAGACGCTTCCCTGCAGGTTGGACATCCTTCCTGTGTAATACTGAGGCTTGGATATTTATGCTATCAGCAGCCACCAGGAATTCTTGGCCCTGCAGTGGCAATTCCACTGGTGACAACAGTGATAAATAATGATGCAGTTCAAGTACTTTATCTGGGCCTTATATGACTCAAATTATACCACAGAAGGCTTGAATTTTCCACTTAGGATCACTTGACTAGCTCTTTATTTAAGTGGGATAAAATAACTTGGATATTTTTGTTGTTATTATCATGTCCTCTGATCATTTATCTTAATATATCTTTCGGTATCCAAATGCAAGGTCATCTCAGGTGTATTTTCTAAACCGTAAACACAACTACAAACAATATTTCATGGAAAATTCAGCTTCTACCATCAAAGCAAACCTTACCCGTGCCAGGCAGTTGCTGGATTGGAAGTCTGTCTTCCCAGATTTTGAGAAGCGGCGTTTGTCATTGCTTGTGGGCAGAGGGGCATCTGTCTTTGGAATTCTAGGCTCTGTCCCTCTGTCCAATTCCAACCTATCTAGATGGGATCCAGCCACCTCCTTGAGCAAATCAGGGCCATTTTCTAGCTCAAAAGCATGACCATTTCCCAGTTCAGGGTCTAGGCCATTGTCCAGCTCAGATACGGGGTCGTGGTCCAACTCGCATCCAGTACTGCTCTTGGATTCTTCAGCGGCTTTGTGGGTAGAAGGCCTGGCAATGACCCCAAACTTTCTTGCTCTTTTCCCCTTTTTCACTGTTCGGTCCCCCAGCTCCAAGGTAGGTGTCTCTCCTGGTTCGGAGCTGTTGCTACTGTTGCCGTTATAAGAATGGACTTGGTGCTTGAAGCGGCGTAGCATGATCAGGTAGATGAAGCCGCCATTCCAGCACTGCTCAGCCAGGTAACTGCAAGGCAAAGAGAGGGGCCGGTTAAAACCCTCCAAACCTCCTCCGCCAACAGTGCAGTGGATCCACGCATCCATGGCCCACACGGAATCCATGTGACAAAAGCCTGGCAGAGTGCTCAAGGCACTAAGCTTCTTAAACAGGCTCCACACTCCATGCAATCTATTGAATTGTTGATGCTAGAAATAACCCCCAAAGAAACCAAAAAACCATCATGAGCTGAATATGATTCATGAAAGTCCCCTAGAAGATACTCAGAGAAGGATTTTTCTATTAACAGGCCCAATCCTAATGTACTGTGTGTTTTTTAAATTATTCTTCATTTTGCTCAACAACTTGTTGAATCAGAATGATGTCAGCCTCCCATTCATATTGTTCTGATGGGACAACACTGCCACTGTCCAGGGAAATGTAAAAATCAGACTGGGGGGGAATGTATAGTTCTGCCCTTGGGATCAAAAAATCAACTGCATGATACAAACTATTATATACAGAACATAAAAGCAACAAGGTCCTACCGTATAGCTTAGGGAATGATAGTGAATATCCTATGATAAACCATAATGGAAAAGAGTATGAAAAAGAATGAATATATATATATATATATATAATAACTGAGTCACTTTGATGTATAGCAGAAATCAACACAATATTGTAAATCAACTATATTCCAATAAAATAAAAAAAGCCACAGACTGGAGAGTCAAAATGAGAAAAAAAAAAAAAAAAAAAAACATCCAGCACAAGAGGAACTCTGCCTCACATGAGTTAAGGTGAAAAAAAAAAAGATCCTGAGTTGGGCAGGGTGGAGGGGCTGTATTAAGATGCAACCAACAGAGAAGCACGAGCCAATGTGTGTGGCATGGAATGAGGACCGGGTTCATTTCTGGGTACTGGTTCCAGTTTGGCTGTTCACAGAACATGTGAAGTCTTACTTCCAGTCTGGGCATCACATGAAGAGGATACTAACAAAGTGGAAAACATGCAGACACAGGGCAACCAGGATGAACATGGCTGCTGGAAACCATGGCAACCAGGAATGGTGGGAGGAAGGAGGGATGTTAAGCTTGAGGAAGATAAGGGCCAGACTCAATGGTTTTCACATGTATCTGAGGACTGTCAAACATTTAGAAGCAGGAAATCATATGAGCTAATGCATGTGAAGCCTGATATACAATGACTCCCCCAGATCTTAGAGAATAACAGTAAAACATCAAGTGAGATGAGTGCTTAGCAGCGTCCAGGACCAGATCATTAAAGTTTCACTAAAGAAAACACTTGCTCAAAGTCAGGAAGCCAGGCTGGGCTGGATCCCCCACTCATGCCACCAAAGGTAAGGCGGCACAAACCCTAGATGAACCCAGGGAAATGCCTTCAACCACTGGAATCTTGCCACATTCTACACATCACTGGCTCCCAAGCAAAGAATGTCAACAACTAAATCCTTAACGAGTCAGACCCGCTTCCCTTCTTCATGCCCCACAAAGAGAATGCCTGGGGCTATGGTGCCTACATTTTCAATTAGTAGAAAACAGAGAAATTTTCCAGTATACCAAACCAGCCTCTTTCCCTCCGTGTCTAAATACCAGACCTGAAAGCTGTGGCAGTTCAGTGTGTGAGGAAAGGACCAGGCCATAAGGAGAGATGACCAGCCATGTTTGAAATGTAGTTAAGTTCTGAGCCAAAGGCGTGTATTCCCTGTACATAAAGGTCAGGGTATTGCAACGACAGTGACTGTCTAACCCAAGAAGAGAACAATTCTGAATTTTTGCCTTGAAGTAAAATGAACAAGAGAGAAGAGTCCTCAAATATCAGCCAGAGCTAGTAAAAAACTTTCTTTGATCCTGGGCTGTAAACCATGGCAATGAACTTACACATAAAAATCAGGTAGATATAAGATCCTATACAGACCCCAAGTTGTTCCATGAAACACAGTGAGATGAAAGGTATTTCTAGGCATTTCTAGATGAAACACATTTCTAGACCTTTCTAGGGGCTAGAAAATGAACCCTGGTTCCAGCATCATTTTTCTACAATGTTTAGATTTCATTATTTGAATTGTGTACTTTTTTTCGTACTGGATAAAATCTTTGAAAGGTATAAAATCATAAGAGTAATTAATTAGCAGGCTATAAGGGTTTCCTTTGAGCAAACCACTACTATTAATCCAATATATATGTTCAGATATTATGAAAAACCAGATGGGTTAGTAAAAACAGGACGAGGTTGAGAGTTAGACACCCAAGTTTTCATTATAGCTTTGGCCCAACCATGTAAAACAATGCTAATTACACCAAATTTTCATTGACAGATGAATGGCGAGACAAAATATGATACCTCTATACAGTGGAATACTATTTAGAAATAAAAAGGAATGAAGTTCATGCTACAACATGGGGGAAGCTTGAAACATTATGCTAACTGAAAAATGCCAGGTCACAAAGGGATATGTATCATTCCATTATTGGACATGTCCAGAATAGGGAGATCCCATTGAGATAGAAAGCAGATCGGTGGTTCCCAGGAGCTGGGGGTTAGGAAAGAAAGGAGAATTGAGACTGACCACTAATAGGTACAGGTTTTTTGTAGGGAGGTGATGAAAATGTTCTAGAATTAGACAGTTGGTGATAACTGCACAATATGGTGAATATAACACTAAATTGTACATTTTAAAATGGTGAATTTTATGTTGTGTGAATTACATCTCAATTTTTTTTAAAAAAACTAATAGCAAATATAATAATATCGGCCAAGTTTTGAATTTTTTCTTTGAGTGAACACTCCTTAAGAACTCTCAGAAGAAGAAATCAAGGCTCAAAAATATTAACTTGCCCAAGTTCGCACAACTGCCAACTGGTAGACCCAGGTCTGTCTGCTTCCCAACCATGCACATCCTCTGTGCAGTTCTGCTTCTTAAATCAGTACCATCCCTGGGCTTCAGCTTCCTCATGTGCAAAGTAAAGGTGTTAAAATGGGTCATCTCTAAGTTGCTTTCACGTTCTAACTGTGATTGCTGGTTTCCTGGGAAGAGTTCCAGGAGTAGGACAGCAAGCTAGCCCAGTGTCAAGTATAAAACAAAAACCTAGAAAAACAGAAAACAGTCCCTTTATATCCAAGTCCTAGGCCTCCAGGACATTTACCATCAACGTGAAAAAGATTTCACTGGGAGAGGCAATTTCTATCAAATTGCTTTTGAGACTCTACTTTTTGTATTACAACTCTGAACAACTTGATGGATTATCCAGAGAGACCTTGTATTCAGTATCAAGAAGGCTGGTCCACTGATTCAGAGTATAAGATTTTGAATATCTTTCCCATCTCTGCTCTCACAGGCACTCCAAGAACCTTAGACTTTTCCAAGGCTGATACTACTTTATTCCTTGTGCAGGATCCACATTCAGCAGAATTTCAAAGCAGGAGGAGTTTATCCTTAGTTTGGCACCATCTCCCAGTCCTTTCCTGGCTTCCTAACAATAAATAAGACCCTGACACCTTCAGGGAACTATATGACAGGTTACTTTATTCCTTCCTGGACACTGCATTTTCTAAGGTCATCCTGAAGGCAAACTGTAATGCATGAATTATGGACACTGTAGCAAGTCAGTGAAAAAGAGACTCTTAGGCAGTGGGCAATTTTCTTACAATTCTCTGAATCACCTTAAAGGTAATGCCACTGCATCTCCTCTCCATCAAGTCTTCAAATGACTGGCCTAACTTTTCCTGCACCTGCCTGGCTAATTCATACTTCCAAATCCCCTTTCTGTTCTGCAGAATTTTTACCCACCATTAGAATCTGTAAACTTCAAAGTCAACGTTAGAGAAACCAGACACAAAATGCAATCACGTGACTTAGAAAAATAGAAGGTCCCCTCGTCATTAACAGGTAAGATTAGTCTTCTACCATATGGTAGCTTCTCTATACATATGATTATTTTTGACTTATTCCAAAAATCTGTCCTCTGGTATGTAAAATTATTCATTCAATTCACTTAAAATTTATTTTCTTTTGACCATCCCAGGCTGGCCTTAAGACAAAGAGAAAAGGCCAGAAATGAGGGACTGAGTTCTAGGCTAGAACTTGTCTGACTAGATCCCTTCCTCTCCCTTTCCCTCAAAAAGTGCTTTATCCAAATGAAACTTTGAGTACCTACTCTGTTTCTTAATGCTGTCGTAATTCTAAAGTCTGGGCTCTGCAGGAGTGGGAGCCTGAGAAGTGGTTGGCAAGTGAGACTAGATGCTTGGAGGAGCTAAAGGGATAAAGCTTCCTGGAGTTTGAAGATCAAGATGGATATGGGGCAGGAGATAAGCGGGGCAAAGACAGGTGAGATGCTGGAAGGCCAAAGACACCCATCATTAACTCATGCCCTGATTCTATCAAAAGAAGGCCAGAGGAAGCTGTACGGTTTTGATATTTGAGACTGTTTTGCCAAAGCTCTTGGAAGCTACAATCTCCCGGTGCCCCTGGAAATCATCTTGGGCCTCCAGCCACTGATCACTGATGTCTGGTACATCGTGTAAGACTATAGAAGTCTGCCGCCAGGCTGAACTGAGGGTGCACATGTGCGTGGAACTCAGAGGAACTTGGATCTTCATCGCAGGGCCCTGGCCTGTACTACAATGGTCTGTATAACTCANAGCATAAAAGTGTTTAAAGTAGAAATATTAGAATGTGTTTACTAGTCTTTTCATTGATATATTTCCCCTCTTAATCCTAAATTACTGTTATTGTGGTTTGGTTGCTAAGTCATGTTTGACTGTTTGCAACACCATGGACTGTAGTGTGCCAGACTTCTCTGTCAATGGAATTTTCCGGACAAGAATACTGGAGTGGGGTGCTATTTCCTTCTCCAGGGACTCTCCCTGACTCACTGACTGAACCTATATTTCCTGCATCACCTGCATTGGCAGGCAGATTCTTTACCAGTAGGGCCACCTGGGAAGCCCAATCTTACATTAGCCTGGTTATAAATATTTAGTTACCTTTCTTAAGTGGATATAGTGAAGTTATATATATATTTAATTTCAAAAGGAATATTTCTTATTTAAGTGTCCTCTGGGAGGCTTTTTTTGTAATGTCACATTTGTTTAGGATATGTGTGTGTTCCAAGGTCAGAGGTATTATTACAGTATCTAAAAATTCCAAACGAGATGCTTTGAAAATAGGAAGTTTAGAGCTGGAATCAGCATTAGTGGTCATGTGGTCTACCTCCCTAATTTTACAGTCTGTGACACTGGAGGACAGTGAGAGTATTTGATGTTGACCAGATCATAAGAACAAATTAATCATAAAGCTAGGACTTGAACTCAGACCTTCTAGGAACCTGACACTCTGAACAAGCACTCCTTTCATTATACTAGGCAGTGATAGTGATATCTGTAGCTATGTACCACTAAATTTACTTTGTATATTCATCTCACTGTCTGAAAACTACATTTTTAATTAGAGATCTTGCATTATTTTAATATAAATTTGCAATTTAAATTAACTTCTAGAAGCATGAAAGATTGATTGTGTGCTAAAGTAAAGGTATACTAGTTTTCAAGAAAGTAATAATTTGAAAAATATAGATTTGAATAAATCAGATTTAATCCATGTTAAGTATACAATATGCTAAAATTCTAAGATTCACCAGCAGACCTTCTTGGTTAGTATTTGTATCAAATAGCTTGAGGACAATACCATATATTGATGAAATTCAATTTAGCACTTGGCACATGGGAAATATTGAGGTGAAACTGGGGAGAGGGCACTCCTTACCCATTATTTAGGGTTCCAAATGAAGGAACATTCTTTAAGAGAGTCGTGTCTGAACTCATTATAGAACTCATTCATTCTGAGTTTGTCTTTAGAATTCCTTCTTTACAAATGTGATTTTGTGAGCATTGTTGGCTCAGACAGTAAAGAATCTGCCTGCAATGCAGGAGGCCAGGGTTACATCCATAGGTCAGAAAGATCTCACTCCAGTATTCTAGCCATAGAGAATTCCATGGACAGAGGAGACTGGAGGGCTACAGTCCATGAGGTCACAAACAGTCAGAAATGATTGAGCTACTAACACTATAAAAATTAAATGACACATACAACTTAACATTATTATGAACAGAAATGCAAAGAAAACTGTTTTGAGTTGATATATTTTGTTATTTGTTGGCATTTGGTGAAAATATTAGCCTTTCCATAATTAACACAAGTTGATATTATTTTAATCTAATGATTAAAAATTTCAGTTAACAAAGGTATTTCATTGTTTTCACACAGATCAAGATTCTGCCCTTTTTACAAGTATTAAATAACTCACTTCCCTGGACAAATAGTCAAATATCTTTTAGTTTCCTCTTTATCTTAGTTGACATATATTGTGACCATTTTCATGATCAGTATTTCTTTGCAATAGACATTCTGAAGTTCATGAATTCTTGACTATACAGCATATCTTCTACTCACAATTTCTTTTGCAATGCAGATGCCTCCATTTTGGGGACCACACCTTGACAACCACTGACAAATAGAATACAATTTCTTCAAAGTTCTCCTTTTTTTACTTTCTCTGTGACTTTTTTCGTAGCCAGTTGGCTTCCTCTACTTTGTAACCTCACTCTTATGAGAATTGTCTCTCTCCAACAGAGGCTCTAAAATACCTCCTTTGAAGTAAAATTAACTGTTGAATTTAATACACAATGAGTCCTGGTACACCTGGGGTCATTTAGTTTGATATTGCCCATGAAAAAAATTGTTTGAAGTTTTGTGATTAAACTCCTTATTCTTTCAAACTTGTTCTTACTTATTCTTAGGAAATAATTTATTAATTTTGATATAAATATAAATTTATTATCTGCAAGTAAAATAAATTTTGTGCTAAAGGGAAGAATACAGAAATTGGCACACAAACTCAAGAGGCTTAGAGAACAAAATTTGGGTTTAGGATAGAGCCTGGCCATTAGAAGACTGTAGGGATTAAATAAGCCCAATATCTATCAGCCTTTTTGTCTCTCCACTTGGGCTGCAGTGAGAGTATGGGCTGGAAGTGGAAGTTTTATAAACATACTACCAAAATAAGAGGAAAGAATGAAGTTAAATATGACTTCAACCAGATAGCATAAAATGCAAAGTGAATTAATTCTAGAGTGTAAATTAGGATGGCCTTATGGAAGAGAAATGACTTTAGGGCAACAAAACAAACAAGAAAATAAACAACCCAAGTTTCCACTACAGTCCATTCTTAGGGCCATTGTACCTAAATTAACAATATTTTCCTGCACATATATTTCCACAGTATTCTTATCTGATACAAGGCAATTATGTCATATAAAACAGAAACCTATTCCTTTTTATAAAAGAAGGCAACCTAAAAATGATATAATTTTTTGTTGCAGTGCCATCATTAGACAGGATGATATGGACTCCTCCTAGAGTCTTCTCATCTAATTGTCATAATAGGTGTAATAAAAATAACCATTGTTTACTAAATATTAAAACTTTACCATGAAATATTTATAGCATTTTTTGCTGTAATAATCCTGAATTCTGTTTGATAGATATAAACTCTGAGATACAGAAAATTTTCTCAGAATAACTCATTCAAAGTCACATAACTAGTAAGTGTCGGAAAATGTAAATTTTAATTATAGCATACGTGCACAACAGGATATGTTGATAGGCATAGGAGAAGAGAGAAAATAAGTTAAATTTCATGGCTAGATAAGTGGCACCACAAGGTAGTAAATATTAAGTAAAAAGGCTAAGACTACAGTCTTGTGTCTGCTACTGACCATCTAAATGTAGCCAGTATTTGTCATATTCATCAACCCTACATATCTTCTTTGTTCAGAATCTGAGAAGATTAAAATCTTTTGTCTAATGTTATAACCTAAACATTCATTCTTGATGAATCTGAGCCAAAGTTTGTGCTATCTGAGTAGATCTGAAAATTCTGATGATTGTTTTGACTGAATGTTAATATAAAGTTCACTGGACAATACCAAAATATTCACCTATATCCTTTCTACTTCCAACTTTATTAACAAAACTGTGATAATCAGAGTCAATTGTGTTAATAAAAAAGTATAATCCATTTTCTGACCCAAATATGTTATGGTATATAGCCACTCCAAACAGCCTAATGATAGCCTTGTCATCTAATCCAGTGGAGGATACCATAATTTTATTTTTTAAAATCTCTGGTAGAAATGCTTAATTTATATGCATTAAATCCTGTAATTGACTCACTGTGACTGGGACAATTTACAAAAAAGGAAGAAATCAGATATATTTGAAATATTTGGGACACCTACCCTCCACATTATTCAGAGGATTATAGGAGTATTCCTCAGGACAGTGTCTGAGCTATCCAGGGTTTTAGAAAGCCACTGTTTCTGGGTGATGAGATGCATGATAGGGCCATTAAATCACAAATGTATTCATCTATTGGCTTACATTCTTCACTATGAATGAGGTTCATGTTTTAGTGTTTTGTTGGGTGTAATATCATAAAAATATAGAACTAAAAAAAAATACATGAATGTCAATATTTGCAAAGGCAAAATATCTGGAAAAAGCAAAGTCATATTTCTACTAATTACCAAATTTCTTGCTGGACTTACTACATTTGATGCCCTACCTAGACTTAGAGATTTAAGAAATGAGATTTGAGGAAAATTATTAGGGAACCTTTTCAACGAGCCATTATTAAACATTTCCTTATTAATATCCTTATTTTAACGAATGGCATCTATGAAGTTATTAAATTTCACTGACATTGCAATGCAGTAACCATCAAAATTAAGGCCCAAATACATTTTTTTTCGAACTTTGATATGTATTATGTAAGACATAAGATTAACAAATTCAGAGTTGAATCTCAGCTCTTAAAGTAACAACTGAAATTTAAGCTTATTATTCTTTTGCTTATACACATTGTCTCCACAACCCCCCCCAAATAATCCATCATATTCAACTGCAAAAATCTATCTGACCATCCAGAAGGTAACCCTAAGTAAGGTGAAAGTATTAGTCACTCAGTCCTGTCTGACTCCTTGCGACCCCACAGATAGTAGCTCACCAGGCTCCTCTGTCCATGGGACTCCCCAGGCAAGAATACTGGAATGGATTACCACTTACTCCTCCAGAGGATCTTCCCAACCCAGGGATCAAACCTGGGTCTCCCACATTGCCATTCTTTACCATCATTCTTTACTGTCTGAGCTCCAGAGAAGAACCAATCCTAAGTAAACTTGGTTCAAATGACCATAGCTGGTTTATTTTTGCAGTACGATACCAGAGAGTGCTAAGTTCCCATCCAAGAAAATTGTGCTTTGTCATTTTGCTGCTCTGTTTACTCCATGCAATGTACACCAGCACCACATAATTCCTGGAGGACTGTTAATCTTATTTATCTATCACATGATGATAAAAGAGCACTCTAATACCTGTAGACTCTCTGATAAACTATAAAGAATTAACTTCAAAATTGTCTTCCTGAGGGTTTATCCATTGATTTCTATCCCTATCTGGTTGAGGGAACTACTGCTGGACATACCTGCTTGCAGCTTAGAGATTTTCTGAGTGTCCCTAGTGGTTCAGATGGCAAAGGCCTGCCTGTAATGCAGGAGACCCAGGTTCAGTCCCTGGGTTAGGAAAATCCCCTGAAGAAGGGAATGACTATCATCCACTCCAGTACTCTTGCTTGAAGAATTCCATGGACAGAGGAGCCTGGCAGACTGTAGCCCATGAGGTAGCAAAGAGTAGGACACGATTAAGTGACTAACAGGTTTTTTTTTTTTTAGAGATTCTGTATAGCTTGAAGAAGTTAAAAGTGCATGGAACTGTCAATCATATTGTAAGTTAATAATTGCTGCATTACAAATTATTCCAAAACTTAGTGGCTGGAAAAAAATTATTATTTATTATCTCATCATTTCTGTGGGTCAGGAATTTGAATGCAGGAAACCTGGGCTTCCCAGGTGGCGCTAGTGGTAAAGAACCCACCTGCCAATGCAGGAGACATAAAAGATGTAGGTTTGATCTCTGGGTCTAGAAGATGCCCTGGAGAAGGGCATAGCAATCCACTCCAGTATTCTTGCCTGGGAAATCCCATAGACAGAGGAACCTGGCAGGCTAGAATCCGTAGGGTCGCAAAGAGTCAGACATGACTGAAGCAACTTAACACACACAACCTGACCTTTCTGTTTCAAAGATCTCTCAAAAGGTTGTGATCAAAACGTCAGCCAAGGGCAGGATTATTGTGGTCCATCTAAGAAGTCTGTCTACCACACAAACTTTGCTTGAATCAGTAAGGCTGAATAAACATGGTCCAGTGCATCAAACTGTTTGCAAGAGTTACTATAAAATCTTTAAAATGACATAATATAGTAAATGCATATGAAGTTATGTCATTCTGCATAGACATATTAATGAAAAATACACGCAAAATGGGCTCTAAAAAAGGCTTTATATTCATTTGTACTTTCCACACCCCTCAAATAGGATAAAAGAAGTAATTATTATGTATATGTTTTCAGTAGAAGATGCTAAAAGTCCAAGGATTGACCATGTTTTTAAGCTGAATGGTTTTCAGAACAACAGAGACAAACTAAAATAAATCAATAAAGCAATTTTTCATTATCATTACTTGATTATAACCAAATTAATCATGACTAACAAAAACACCAATCAAGCCATGCAAAACAAATTATACGCTAGAGAGATTTACAAATGAGTCAAACTTAGTTTCCTTTTAAAAATTTAAATCTTCATTAGAAGATCTTTATCCCAGTGGATTTAAGTAAAAGGCAAAAGTAGGACAATAAGTACTTCCTTTCTCCTAGAAACAGTTGATGGTTAATAGAGGATAGGACTTAAAATTTATTAATTTTAACAAGACAGGTAAATTAAAATGCTGACTATCCCCTTTTTGAAAATAAATCATATAGCCATGCAAAGTAAATTTTCCTAGAGTTTGTCACAGGAAAATGTGTCTCTTCTTCTCAAATATTTCTCTATAGCCTTACAAATATTTTATTCCAAGAAATAGAGAAATGTACAACTTACTTATATAATTTTGTCTTTGGGAATAATGATCTAGGAAATAATGATAAATACATGCAAAGTACTTGAAACATCAATTGCTTTCTAATCAACCTATTTACCACATTCCTAGATTTAAGATATACTTTTAGATATTATGGTCATCCATGGTGGTTCAAATGGTAAAGAATCTGCCTTAAATTCAGGAGACCGGAGTCGAGACGATCCCCTGGAGAAAGAAATGGCTACCCACTCCAGTATTCTCCACTGGAGGATTCCATGGACAGAGGAGCCTGGCAGGCGACAGTCCACGGGGCTACAAAGAATGGACACTACTGAGTGACTAACACTTTCTTTCACTTTTCTTTAGATAATATAGATTAGTAATTCCCAATAAACAATTAAAAGCCATTTCTTTTAAATAACAGAGATTTTGATGTTCTATGTTTCTGTTATTTTGGATATTGTTCTCAATTATGTGTTATTTCTTATGGAGTAATCTCTTTTCATAGGAGACATGCTAATACTTATTATTCTATTTGTAATGTAATTTTAAATCAGATCTCAGGTTATGGTTTTTTCCTGTCTGGAACATGTACTTTTATAGCAAACTAAGTCTCTTTGTATGTGTGTACCTAAAACTCCAATATTCCGTGGCTTAGAAATGCATTTAGGAAATAGAGGAAAAACTCAGTTAACTCAAACATTCTCTTCAGAGATGAAAAAATTTGTGACTTTTAGAGATAAGCCTGATTCTCTCTGACTTGAAGATATTGGGCCTTTAACAACATTATAAAGGGACATCAATCTTCACAAGTTTTTTCCAGTAAAATCACTTTCGTTCTATCACTCCAAAAGGAATATTGCTAGAGGTTGCTGCTCTGTAGAGTCTATCAGAAAACTTTTTCTTTTTTTCCATGATACTAGTTTATATGGGCTGCATATAGGGAAGAACATATACTACATAAAGAAATTCATGACATAGGAAAAAATGAGGAAACTGACATGCAAAATCCATATTTTTCTACTTTATCTTTCCCAAGTTCAAAAGTAAAATGAGTCAGTTCAGGTACCTATCATTTAATTTTTTGAAATATGAATTAACTCCTCAAAATACCTACAGGATAATGGTTTAGTTGAAATATTTCATTTCAGGGTTTAAATAAGTTTGTAAGATAGTATTTGCATGTACCAAAATATATCCTACTTAAATAAACTGTATTAGTGAATAGAGTTTTGCCTTTAAAATCGAGAAAAATTTTCATTGTAATAGTTATATATATATACACCTTTCCTATGGGCAGCAGCCTTTCAACAAGCAACACATTGTTTTTAATAAAAATTATAAATTATTTAAGTAATAAATTGTTTTTTAACTTTCCTGAAAATTTGTAGCTTTAAGGAGAAAAAATAGGAAGAATCTGCCCAGAAATAGATTTAGGTTAAGATTAAGAGATTATAAATCATGTTAATAACATGAAGTCTCTATTAATATTGAATCTGTTTTTAAGTGTATATATACTTGTATATACACACAGCAATTTATACATATACATACACACAGTCCCTGTTTATGTGGAGAAACTGATGTTTGAAACTAGAAAGTTTTAACAATTACAACACAATGAATGTATTTATAATTAAATTCCATATATTTGCATTTTTCAAAGTGCAGATTTTCATGCTCAGTTAAACACAAAATCAATTTTATAAATGATAATATAAAAACAAATTCATGAATTTGTTACTTGCTTTTTTATTCATAAACATTAGTCAAATAAAAAAAACACTCTACCCCCAAGGAAGAATTTACCGTCTGCATACAGTAGTTAAATTTTTGATGTTACATAACAGAATCCAAGGAAAGTTTTAAATTGGGGATTTAAACTAGATATTAAATAAAGTTTTATTTGAATTATATAATCCTCTTTCACTTTTCAGTGGCCTAAAGCTAAAACTTTGTATATGTGATTATTTCTTAGCTGCATGATTGTAACTTTGACTNAAGAGGCAGGTCAGGTGGTCTGGGATTCCCATCTCTTTAAGAATTTTCCACAGTTTATTGTGATCCACACAAAGGCTTTGGCATAGTCAATAAAGCAGAAATAGATGTTTTTCTGGAACTCTCTTGCTTTTTTGATTATCCAGCAGATGTTGGCAATTTGATCTCTGGTTCCTCTGCCTTTTCTAAATCCAGCTTGAACATCAGGAAGTTCTCTGATGATTGGGGGCAGGAGGAGAAGGGGACGACAGAGGATGAGATGGCTGGATGGCATCATTGACTCGATGGATGTGAGTCTGAGTGAACTCCGGAAGTTGGAGATGGACAGGGAGGCCTGGTGTGCTGCGATTCATGGGGTCACAATGAGTCAGACACGACTGAGTGACTGAACTGAACTGAACTGATATGTGGTGAGTTAACTTACAACAAAGGGGCCAAAAGTATACAATGGGGAAGGGACAGTCCTTTCAATAAATAGTATTGAGAAAACTGAACAGCCACATAGAGGAGAGTGAAGCTGGAATATCTTACATCACACACAAATATTAACTTAAAATGAATTAAAGACTTGAAAATAGATCTAAAACCATAATGCTAGAAAAATACATAAGTGGTAAGCTCCTTGACTTGATCTTGGAATTTATTTTTTAAATCTGACACCAGTAAAAAGAAATCACCCACAAAATTAAAAAGCAAGATATGGAAGCAACCTAAGTATCCATTGATAGATGAATAAATACAGAAATTATGGCATATATGGGGTATTATTCAGTCATAAAAAATAATTAAATGTTGCCATTTTTGACAACATGGATGGACTTTGTGGGCATTATGTTAAGTAAAATAAGTCATACAAAGAAAGACATTGTATGATCTTTCTATTATGTGGAATCAAAAAAATAAAATAAAATGAAACAAAACAATATAAAATAAGAAAGTTCATAAATACAGGGGATAGACCAGTAGTTATCAAATCAGTGGGGGTGTGGGAATGGGAGAAATTGGCAAACTTGTTTTTTAGTTTTTGTTTATTTTGCTGAAGTAAACTTAATTTAGAAATAAATAAGTTACATTACCAGAGTTCATCTTATAAATGAAATAATTAGCTTGGCATGATCTTGGGGCATAGTTAAAACTAAAATATTTGAGATTTAATAACCTTGTGTTTACACAAGGGCTTCCCTTGTAGCTCAGTCGGTAAAGAATCTGCCTGCAGTGCAGGAGACCCGGGTTCGATCCCTGGGTGGGGAAGATCCCGTGGAGAAGGAAATGGCAACCCACTCCAGTATCCTTGCCTGGAAAATCTCATGGACACAGGAGCCTTGTGAGCTGCAGTCCATGGGGTCCCAAAGAGTCGAGGTGAGAAGAAAATCAGGGCCCTAGAGGTAGGAGAAAGCTATCTAGTGTTCAGCCAACCTTAAGGAAAGAAGGCCATATTAGTTAATGGCTACTATTTCTTCAATGGTTGCTTTTATTTAAGTTCAGGGAATTTACTTTTTTTTTTTTTTTTTAACATTTTCTGTTTTAGGCCTTATGTTCAGCTAGGTTTGAACAATTCACTGGGGACCTTTCTGATTTTTCCTGAGCAGGCTCAATCTTATGCCTTTGTATATCCTTCCAAACCACTAAGGACAAGTGAGATTTTAGCCAGGCCTCTGGCTATCCCTTGCTGGATCTTTCTGTTAAATTTTGGCTGGTCTGCCTTTGTGTTGCTTCCCCCAACTAGTACTATGACCTCTAGCTAACCTGTATCAGACGTTCATAATTATTTGCCACTGAGATCTCTATTGTTTTTGACAATGCCCTGGGCATGGATGTTTCCACACTCCGCTCCAAGTAAAAGGAGCCCATCTGGCAGTACAGTAAGGCTGCTGGTGCATGAGACCTGCCTTACATGTTACAGGCACAGCAGCAGTTCCTGCTGAAGTGCCATTGACTCCTCATTTCACCAAGATTTAGTAGATTTTCTTAAAAAAATCATGTTTCTCATTTTGTTATATCTTGAAATGTTTATTTTGACAACTTTATGCACACTTCTCACTGTTTTGGGGGGATAGGATTAACATTAACTAGGCTCCTCATGCTGCCATTCTGGAAGTCTTAGCCTTATTGACTTTCTACAGTTTTTTTTTTTTTTTCCCCCTCAGAATTTCTTTTTCTTTTTCTTTTTTTTTAAATAATATTTATTTATTTATTTTTGGCTGCTTGGGGTCTTTATTTTTTTGGGCTCCAAAATCACTGCAGATGGTGACTGCAACCATGAAATTAAAAGACACTTACTCCTTGGAAGAAAAGTTATGACCAACCTACAAAGCATATTCAAAAGCAGAGACATTACTTTGCCGACTAAAGTCCGTCTAGTCAAGGCTATGGTTTTTCCTGTGGTCATGTATGGATGTGAAAGTTGAATTGTGAAGAAGGCCAAGCACCAAAGAATTGATGCCTTTGAACTGTGGTGTTGGAGAAGACTCTTGAGAGTCCCTTGGACTGCAAGAGATCCAACCAGTCCATTCTGAAAGAGATCAGCCCTGGGATTTCTTTGGAAGGAATGATGCTAAGGCTGAAACTCCAGTACTATGGCCACCTCATGCGAAGAGTTGACTCACTGGAAAAGACTCTGATGCTGGTAGGGACTGGGGGCAGGAGGAGAAGGGGATGACAGAGGATGAGATGGCTGGATGGCATCACGGACTAGATGGACGTGAGTCTGAGTGAACTCCAGGAGATGGTGATGGACAGGGAGGCCTGGCATGCTGTGATTTATGGGGTCGCAAAGAGTCGGACACAACTGAGCGACTGAACTGAACTGAACTGAACTGGGGTCTTAGTTGTGGCATGAAGAATCTTTCATTGCAGTGGGAGGAGTTCCCTCTAGTAGTGATTTGTGGACTCCAGAGCACACAGGCTCTACAGCTGCGACACGTGGCCTTAGTTGCCCCATGGCATGTAGGATTGTAGTTCCCTGACCAGGAATTGAACCCACATCCTCTGCACTGGAAAATGGATTCTTAATCACTGGACCACCAGGGAAGTCCCTCTCAGACTTTTCTTACCTCTAGCTGTATAGGGTATTTCTTATCCCCAAGGTGAGAAAGGCCATTCCTGGAAGTGCTTAACTAAAGGATATTTTATTTTCTTCTTTCTTCATGTCATTTATATCTACTCAAGCACAGATTGTCATCAGTATTATTGATAAATGTTCTTTAATCAGGACTGTAATATTGTGATTTACAATGACAAATATATGTTTGGTCTTGCTCTTAGTTTCTGCCACAAAATTCCTGAAATACTTGGAATTTCCTAAGGGATGGAACAATAATTATGTCTTTTGTTATGATAATAAGATAATTTTTATACCCACACTTATGATTGGGAGCTGACCACAAAAGTTCAGTTCAGTTCAGTTCAGTCTCTCAGTTGTGTCCGTCTCTTTTGCAACCCCATGAATTGCAGCACGCCCGGCCTCGCTGTCCATCACCAGCTCCCAGAGTTCACCCAAACTCACATCCATCGAGTCGGTGATGCCACCCAGCCATCTCATCCTCTGTCATCCCTTTCTCCTCCTGCCCCCAATCCCTCCCAGCATCAGTCTTTTCCAATGAGTCAATTCTTCGCATGAGGTGGCCAGAGTACTGGAGTTTCAGCTTTAGCATCATTCCTTCCAAAGAGCACCCAGGACTGATCTTTAGAACGGACTGGTTGGATCTCCTTGCAGTCAAAGGGACTCTCAAGAGTCTTCTCCAACACAACAGTTCAAAAGCATCAATTCTTCAACGCTCAGCCTTCTTCACCATCCAACTCTCACATCCATACATGACCACTGGAAAAACCATAGCCTCGACTAGATGGACCTTTGTTGTCAAAGTAATGTCTCTGCTTTTGAATATGCTCTCTTGCTTGGTTATAACTTTCCTACCAAGGAGTGAGCGTCTTTTAATTTTATGGCTGAAATCACCATCTGCAGTGATTTTGGAGCCCCCCAAAATAAAATCTGTCATTGTTTCTACTGTTTCCCCAACTATTTCCCATGAAGTGATGGGGCCAGATGTCATGATCTTCGTTTTCTGAATGTTGAGCTTTAAACCAACTTTTTCACTCCCCTCTTTCACTTTCATCAAGAGGCTTTTTAGTTCCTCTTCACTTTCTGCCATAAGGGTGGTGTCATCTGCATATCTGAGGTTATTGATATTTCTCCCAGCAGTCTTGATTCCAGTCTGTGCTTCTTCCAGCCCAGGGTTTCTCATGATGTACTCTGTGTATAAGTTAAATAAGCAGGGTGACAATATACAGCCTTGACTTACTCTTTTTCCTATTTGGGACCAGTCTGTTGTTCCATGTCCAGTTCTAACTGTTGCTTCCTGACCTCCATACAGGTTTCTCAAGAGACAGGTCAGGTGGTCTACTATTTCCATCTCTTTCAGAATTTTCCAGTTTCTTGTGATCCACACAGTCAAAGGCTTTAGCATAGTAAATAAAGAATAGAAAGAATAAAGTATAATAGCCCAAGGCCAGGGGCGGTGGCCAAGAGGAGCAACTCCATGTCTAAGGAGCAGTGGCTGCACAGGTGCAGGAGGGCCGAGAGGAGCTATTCCATGTTCAAGGTCAGGAGGGGTGGCAGTGAGGAGATACCTCTTGTCCAAGGTCAGAGAAACCCAAGTAAGGTGGTAGGCATTGCAAGAGGGCATCAGAGGCAAGACACACTGAAACCATACTCACAGAAAACTAGTCAATCTAATCACAGGGACCACAGTTTTGTCTAACTCAATGAAACTAAGCCATGCCCTATGGGGCCACCCAAGATGGGCAGGTCATGGTGAAGAGGTCTGACAGAATGTGGTCCACTGGAAATGGGAATGGCAAATCACTTCAGTATTCTTGCCTGGAGAACCCCATGAACAGTATGAAAAGGCAAAATGGTAGGATACTGAAAGAGGAACTCCCCAGGTCAGTAGGTGTCCAATATGCTACTGGAGGTCAGTGGAGAAATAACTCCAGAAAGAATGAAGGGATGGAGCCAAAGCAAAAACAATACCCAGTTGTGGATGTGAGTGGTGATAGAAGCAAGGTCTGATGCTGTAAAGAGCAATATTGCATAGGAACCTGGAATGTCAGGTCCATGAATCAAGGCAAATTGGAAGTGGTCAAACAAGAGATGGCAAGAGTGAACTTGACATTCTAGGAGTCAGATAACTAAAATGGACTGGAATGGGTGAATTTAACTCAGATGACCATTATATCTACTATTGCAGGCAGGAATCCCTTAGAAGAAATGGAGTAGTCATCATGGTCAACAAGAGTCTGAACTGCAGTACTTGGATGCAATCTCAGAAACGACCACAAAAGTTACCAACCAGGAATAGAGAGTTGGAACTTTCAGTCCCACCCCTTGATTTTGGAAAGAGGAGATGCACTGGAGCAACATTGAATTAATCACCAATGACCAATAATTGAATCAATGCTGCCTATGTAATGAAGCCTTCATAAAAACTCTGGAGTTATATTTCTAGACTGGGGAGCCAGAATCCTTCCATATGCTACCAAACTCCTTTATTTGGAACCTCACCTATGGATCTCTTCATCTGGTTGTAGAGTCATATCCCTTAAAATCTTTTGTAATAAACCAGTAATCTAGTGAGTAAATAGGTTTCCTGAGTTCTGTAAGCTTCTCTAATATATTGTCAAACCTGAGGAAGGTGCCCTGGGGAACTGATTTATAAGTTTGGTCAGAATGTAACCAAACTTATAAATGTAACCAAATTCAGAAGATGGTAAAAAGTAACAAACTGGATTTGCAGTGGATGTCTGAAGTCCACAGAGGGATTCCTGGGAACTTCCAATCTGCAGCTGGTTAATCAGAAACAGAGATAACAGCCTGGTTTGTGACCAACATCTAAAGTAGAGGGCAGTCTTGTGAGATTGAGCTCTTACCCTGTGGAATCTGATGCTATTTCCAGGTAAATAGAATCAGAACCCAATGATATAAGGGCATCCAGCTGATATCCATTGAATTGCTTTCTTGTTGTGTAGGGAACTCTAGAAGGAAACGACAACCTGCTCCACAGTCCATGGGGTCACAAAGAGTCAGACATGAGTGAGTGACTAATACACACTTGTGTAGGGAAAACCCCCCTCCACACACTGGTATTGGGTGCAGAACCAAAAGAAGGACAATCCACTCCATGTTATAATGCCTTATTTCAGAAAAAGTGTAATATTGCTTAACTGATCTCCCTGCTTAAACCAGTGTTTCACTACACTGCCAGCATAGAATCTGACTTAAATATAATCTATGATACACAAATACTTGCTTAAACACTTGACCAGAACTCTAACACCTCTTCAAAATTACAATCTTTTGCTCTATCTAAACCCATCCTTCCTTTCTGCCTCATCTTTACTACCACCTATTTGTATTTTATCTTTCAGTAGCATGAAACATTGTGTAGTTTTGTAGTACACACCATACTGCTTTTTGTCTCTGCAAATTGGAATGCTTAAATTACAAATAAATGGATTACATTTCCCTAATATTTACCTAATTATTGTTCAACTGACTGATATAACTGAAATTATAACTGAACAATAATTTTCAGAGTACACTGTCAGGATACCCACCCTTGAGACTTGGTTAATTGTCTCTTCCTCCTCTTGTAGCCTACCTGTAATATTTTACCAGAGCTTCCCAGGTAGCACAATGGTAAAGAGTCCACTTGCCAATGCAGGAGACTCAGGATAGATCCCTGGGTCAGGAAGATCCCCTGGAGGAGAAATGACAACCCATTCCACTATTCTTGTGTGGGAAATCACATGAACAGAGGAGTCTGACAGGATACAGCCCATGGGGTTGCAAAGAGTCAGTCACACCACGGTCTTGAAACCATTTTGTTAAAAGTATCTATTTCACAGACTACTCATCTACTTATATGCCCGTTCCCCAAAGGCACATAGTCTTTCTTTTTCTGTTTTTAGCATAGTGCTTGGCAATGAGAAGGAATTTTATAAATATTTGTGAACAAAATCCAACTGATTCTGGCTGACAGAAATGCAAATTATAGTTTATTTTTCTCTATATAAATTTGCATATATCCCTTTACATCAATCCAATGTTTCCACATCAGTTCTGTGAACAGAAGCCCAATGACTATGAACTTTGTTTGTAAAATGGTGAGGATAGACAGATGTACAACTCCATGAGCCCAATTATCTTCTGCCTCTGAGGGAAAAGCAAGCTGCCAAAAAGGGGCCTTGGATGCCCCACTGTTCTTTACAGTGGGATAGAGAAAACTGCTAATTTCTTAATATGCAAGATCAAAACCACACTGTGCCACTATGTCACCATGTCAATGTATTCATGTGCTTTTCTTGTTTTTTACAATTTCTCCCCCAGTTTATTTCCTGGAGGCAGTAAGACTACACACAGATGGTGCTTACCACACAAACAGAAGCCTGACCTCTGTTCATTTTGAGTATTATTGTTATGGTCAATTTTAAGAGGATTGATGACATTCTTATGAAGACAGGGCTGCCGTTTTAAAATAGACATTTGGAACACAGAATATAGTACTTCATTTTATTATCTTCCAGATCCCCTGGAAAAGGAAATGGCAAGCCACTTCAGTATTCTTGTCTGGAGAACTGCATGGAGAGAAGAGCCTGGAGGGCTCTAGTCCACGGAGCCACAGAGTTGGAGACGACTTAGCCATTGAGCACACGCATGCACACGGTTTATCGTATTAGCAATTAAGCTAAAACAAAAAGCTTGGGAAATCAATGTCACAAAATCAACTTTATTAGTGATTCTTCAACACTAATAAAGTGATTCTGCATCCATTTTATTAATAAGAAAATAAGAAAAAATGACACTGCTACAAGAAATATTTCAAAGCTTGTAGTCTATATCACTTAGACTAGGTATCATTGTTTCTGATTTTCGAAAGATCATGAAATTGGGTAAACCATGACAGGATAGATGAAATCTCAATAAAATCTTTAAAATCAGTAAATTGGCTAGAGTATTTTCACACAGAAAATGTTATAGAGTAATTCTCTTAAATAAATTTGTCTTTAGGATTCCTTAGTTCATTGTTTCTTTGCTTTATTTAATCACTAAATAGTTTGAGTACCTGAAATATGAGAAAACCAAATTTTCTCAGGAAGTGAAAATTTGCTGATCTTTCAAATTAAATAATCTTCATTAATTTTTATTCTAATTGAGGGAAAAATAAATCCAAATTAACAGCATATCAGTTCAGTTCAGTTCATTCACTCAGTCGTGTCTGACTCTTTGGGACCCCATGAGTCGCAGCATCAGGCCTCCCTGTCCATCACCAACTCCTGGAGTTCACTCAGACTTACATCCATCGAGTCCGTGATGCCATCCAGCCATCTCATCCTCTGTCGTCCCCTTTTCCTTCTGCCCCCAGTCCCTCCCAGCATCAGAGTCTTTTCCAATGAGTCAACTCTTTGCATGAGGTGGCCAAAGTACTGGAGTTTCAGCTTTAGCATCATTCCTTCCAAAGAAAACCCAGGGCTGATCTCCTTTCGAATGGATTGGTTGGATCTCCTTGCAGTCCAAGGGACTCTCAAGAGTCTTCTCCAACACCACAGTTCAAAAGCATTGATTCTTCGGCGCACACCTTTCTTCACAGTCCAATTCTAACATCTATACATAACCACTGGAAAAACCATAGCCTTGACTAGATGGACCTTTGTTGGCAAAGTAATGTCTCTGTTTTTCAGTATGCTATCTAGGTTGGTCATAACTCTCCTTCCAAGGAGTAAGTGTCTTTTAATTTCATGGCTGTAGTCACCATCTGCAGTGATTTTGGAGCCCCCAAAAATAAAGTCTGACACTGTTTCCACTGTTTCCCCATATATTTCCCATGAAGTAATGGGACCAGATGCCATGATCTTCATTTTCTGAATGTTGAGCTTTAATCCAACATTTTCACTCTCCTCTTTCACATTCATTAAGAGATATTTTAGTTCCTCTTCACTTTCTGCCATAAAGGTGGTGTCATCTGCATATCTAAAGTTATTGATATTTTTCCCGGCAATCTTGGTTCCAGCCTGTGCTTCTTCCAGTCCAGCATCTCTTATGATGTATTCTGCATAGAAGTTAAATAAGCAGGGTGACAATATACAGCCTTGACATACTCCTTTTCCTATTTGGAACCAGTCTGTTGTTCCATGCCCAGTTCTAGCTGTTGCTTCCTGACCTGCATATAGATTTCTTAAGAGGCAGGTCAGGTGGTCTGGTATTCCCATCTCTTTCAGAATTTTCCACAGTTTATTGTGATCCATGCAGTCAAAGGCTTTGGCATAGTCAATAAAGCAGAAATAGATGTTTTTCTGGAACTCTCTTGCTTTTTCCATGATCCAGCAAATGTTGGCAATTTGATCTCTGGTTCCTCTGCCTTTTCTAAAACCAGCTTGAACATCTGGAAGTTCATAGTTCACATATTGCTAAAGCCTGGCTTGGAGAATTTTGAGCATTACTTTACTAGCATGTGAGATGAGTGCAATTGTGCGGTAGTTTGAGCATTCTTTGGCATTGCCTTTCTTTGGGATTGGAATGAAAACTTAACCTTTTCCAGTCCTTTGGCCACTGGTAAGTTTTCCAAATTTGCTGGCATATTGAGTGAAGCACTTTCACACATCATCTTTCAGGATTTGAAATAGCTCAACTGGAATTCCATCACCTCCACTAGCTTTGTTTGTAGTGATGCTTCCTAAGGCCCACTTGACTTCACAGGATGTCTGGAATGTCCAGGTGACTGATCATATCATCGTGATTATCTGGGTCATGAAAATCTTTTTTGTATAGTTCTTCTGTGTATTGTTGCTACCTCTTCTTAAATATCTTCTGCTTTTGTTAGGTCCATACCATTTCTGTCCTTTATTGCACCAATCTTTGCATGAAATGTTCCCTTGGTATCTCTAATTTTCTTGAAGAGATCTCTAGTCTTTCCCATTCTGCTGTTTTCCTCAATTTCTTTGCATTGATCGCTGAGGAAGGCTTTCTTATCTCTCCTTGCTATTCTTTGGAACTGTGCATTCAAATGCTTATATCTTTCCTTTTCTCCTTTGTTTTTTGCTTCTCTTCTCTTCACAGCTATTTCTAAGGCCGTCTGAGACAGCCATTTTGCATTTCTTTTCCATGGAGATGGTCTTGATCCTTGTCTCCTGTACAATGTCATGAACCTCAGTCTGTGGCTCAGATCATGAGCTCCTTATAGCCAAATTCAGACTTAATTTGAAGAAAGTAGGGAAAACCACTAAACCATTCAGTTATGACATGACAGCACATAAACATGCCCATTAAAGTCAAAATTAGGGGCATGCACTAACAGTGAAATACTAAATATTTTATTAGATATTCTAGATAATACAGTAAGAAAATAGATAAAGTATAAATATTTGGCTAAAAGTAAGAGCTAAAACTCTCATTTTCATAAATAGCATATTTATTTACAATCATTGACCAATGTTTGGAAAAATATTCCAGAGTATTTTGCAACAACGATGTAAATGTGTGTGTGTGTGTGTATTCATAGACTACTGTCTCTGCTAAAGTAATGTGTGTACATTTAAGAGAAGACATATTTTATGACTTAATAAATAATTGTTAAGTTGTATTATTTTGACACCATAATGATTTATTTTACCAGCAAGTCTTATTCATTACACCCAATTAGATTTTATTTTTTTTTTTTT
>SJYQ01010247.1:59297-85206 GCA_006410935.1 Redunca redunca | reverse complement strand
CAGTTTTAAAATTTTATAATATTAACTAAGATTCTACTATATTACTTTTTGCACATTTTTTTAAACATTGTGACTTTTGCCTATGAAGTCCCCATAGATGAGAAACACAGATAGAAACCCCAGGTATATAAGAGGATTTGAGGTCAAGCAGACTGCTTTCCTTTTTTTCTATTGAAGCTTGGGGAAACTACAAACATCTCAAGGAAGTTGGTTGTACCAAGATAATGAGCTGAGTCTCCTCTTTGCAAAGAAAAGTATGAGAGCATCTAAACATTTCCAAAAATGATTAAGAAGAGTACCAACAAATCTAATAAGATAACGAAAAGGGAAAACTCATGGATCAATGAGTAGGGATGGCTTTGGCTCAGAAACTCCTTCCCCACTGATAAATGGGATTCACATAGCTCTAACCTATATGCTATGCTGTTAGGAAGATGAAAGGGTGCATGGAAATTTGGAATTGAATTACATTAAACATGAAATAATAAGGAAAATACTAAACTGATCAAGTTTCTGTAGAACTGACTCATCTGTATATTCTTCTGTCATGGGGACATGATTGTTGAAAACACAGAACAGGCTATAGACAACATTTACCTATATTGCATGACGGAGTTTTCTGCCAAAATTATTCTGAATAGGCTAGGTTCTTAGATACACTGTAAAAAAAAAAAAATCATGTTCCATATAAATAGGAAAAAAAGATGTATTAATCTTAGAAATGTGTTTTTGTTTTTATTGATTCTTTGAAAAATACCGTTTTGGAATCTAGCACATAGCAAACTTTTTGTAGTTTGGGGGTATTTAGTTACCTAAAATGAAAACCAATCTTGAATGGAGAGAGACTGTAGTTAAAATTCTTTGCTAATAATCATGTTGAATAGAATGTGTTTTTAGCTGTATTTGTTTAAAGTTCCTTTTTTAAAAAAATCCCCTAATCCTTTAGGAACCTTGTTTTTTTCAGGTGAAATAGTCTTGCCTGATTACTTTGTGGCTCAGCCGGTAAGGAGTCCACCTGCAATGCAGGAGACCTGGGTTTGATCCCAAGGTTGGGAAGATCACCTGGAGAAGGGAAAGGCTACCCACTCTAATATTCTGGCCTGGAGAATTCCATGGACTGTATAGTCCATGGGGTTGAAAAGAGTCAGACACGACTGAGTGACCTTCAGTTAGCTATTAGAACATTAGCTGATGGGATTTTATTTGTGCTTGATATAAAAATCACAGGGTGGTAGTAGCTATCTGAGTGGAGTAGGTTAATGATTTAAGGGGTGAAAGAGCAGAAAAGGACTCATCTGTGGAATAACTATACATAAGCATTCCTTAAGGTTTCTCAAGATTAATGGCATATAATAATCTGTAGTCAAGAAGGTTGGAGGCTTACATAATATAAATGAGTATATCTGAAGAAAGAAATATAATATATAATATAATTCTGGGAGGGATTGGGGGCAGGAGAAAAAGGGGATGACAGAGGATGAGATTGCTGTATGGCATCACAGACTCGATGGACATGAGTGTGGGTAAACTCCAGGAGTTCGTGATGGACAGGGAGGCCTGGTGTGCTGTGATTCATGGGTTGCAAAGAGTCAGACACAACTAGGTGACTAAACTGAACTGAACTGAACTGAACTGATGCAGTTCTTGATATAAGATAAGAAAAAAAATATTAGGATTTGTACTAGCATACTGCAGCAACAAATAACCTCAAACTTTCAGTGATTTATATCGTTTATTTTTTATTCAAACTGCATGTCTAATCATATCAGCCTCATCTTGCTGCATTAAATCCTTATTCCATGTCCCAGCTTCTCTTCAGTTCAGTTCAGTTCAGTCGTTCAGTAGTGTCCGACTCTTTGCGACCCCATGAATCACAGCACACCAGGCCTCCCTGTCCATCACCAACTTCCGGAGTTCACTCAGACTCACGTCCATCGAGTCAGTGATGCCATTCCGCCATCTCATCCTCTGTCATCCCCTTCTCCTCCTCCTTCCCCCAATCCCTCCCAGCATCAGAGTCTTTTCTAATGAGTCAACTCTTTGATGAGGTGGCCAAAGTACTGGAGTTTCAGCTTTAGCATCATTCCTTCCAAAGAAATCCCAGGGCTGATCTCCTTCAGAATGGACTGGTTGGATCTCTTTGCAGTCCAAGGGACTCTCAAGAGTCTTCTCAAAAACCATCATTCAAATGCATCAATCTTTGGCGCTCTGCCTTCTTCACAGTCCAACTCTCACATCCATACATGACCACTGGAAAAACCATAGCCTTGACTAGACGGACCTTAGTCAGCAAAGTAATGTCTCTGCTTTTGAATATACTACCTAGGTTGGTCATAACTTTTCTTCCAAGAAGTAAGCGTCTTTTAATCTCATGGCTGCAATCACCATCTTCAGTGATTTTGGAGCCCAAAAAATGAAGTCTGACACTGTTTCCACTGTTTCCCCATCTATTTCCCATGAAGTGATGGGACCAGATGCTATGATCTTTGTTTTCTGAATGTTGAGCTTTAAGCCAACTTTTTCACTCTCCTCTTCCACTTTCATCAGGAGGATTTTTAGTTCCTCTCCACTTTCTGGGGTGGTATCATCTGCATATCTGAGGTTATTGATATTTCTCCCAGCAGTCTTGATTCCAGGTTGTGTTTCTTCCAGTCCAGCGTTTCTCATGATGTACTCTGCATATAAGTTAAATAAACTTCTCTTCAGGTGCATTCAAATCATTGTGATTGAGAGAAAAAAAGAAAAGACAGGGAAAATTACACAATGACTTTATAAAGCTTCTGTCAAGTGTCTTACATGGCATTTCTACTCATACTACATCATACAAGCCAAGTCAACCCTGAGATCTCCAGGCCAAGGATTATATATAACCACACTTCAGAAGGAGCACAACAAGAAGAAAAATGAAATATTTATCAAATATTAATAAAAGCTATGACAAGCATCTATTTAACATATAATAAATATATTAACTTCATATTTAGGTAATTTTTAATTCAATTAATATACATCATGCACACCCTTTTTTTCTAACTCTGTGTAAGAGACTGTGAAATTTATTTTCTGATCAATTAACTTAATATCTTGCTAAGGTGAAGATGGGCTGCTTTTCCTTATCTAACCACCATTCCATTTTCTACTGGTAAGAGTGCCTTGAATGTCTTTTTGAACTGCATCTTGCCCATTTGGCAGTCATGTATTTTAATGATGCTACACTTATAACTCCAAGTTTTTTTCATGTGATCCTGCCCAGGGTCAAACAGCACAGATATTTATGCTAGGCAGTGTGACACGTCATTATCCAAACAGTGAGTTTTGAGCACTCTAGCCACCTTGATGCATATCAGTTGAAATATACCCATTAAGATGTTTCAATCAGGATCAATCCTGGACATGTGTAAAAGTTTGTCAGAAGATACAAAACAAAACAAAACCTCTCTTCTTTTTATTGGGCCAGGGAAATGTAGGCCTAACTGCTGGTTTTCACCTTGTTCACATGAGTGAGTTAGGTCGAAAGGTGTAGACAGGGTGACAGCTGATGTCATGTGGATATTTGAAGAATGAGCTGTATCTGAAAGTGGAAATAAAGGGGGAGGAATGGAAGCAAACAGTAAGGAACCAGTGTGGAATATGAAATCTATGAAAGTATGTGATCTATGAAATAAATGCTCCCCCTTTTTTTTTCAATAATCAGAAAGAAGTAAGTTCTCTAGCTACCTGCAAACAACAGCCTCAGCTGATTCAAATACTATTGCAAATAGTAAACATGCTTCTTGATCGAGCTTTTACTGTTTCTATAGTTGCTTTTTGCCCTAATTGCCAGGCTCAGGCCTTCTCATCTTCTCAAAAGTAGAAAAGACTAGACTTCCATTAAAGGAAACAGTAAAATTTATTCATGTTGATACTGGAGGTAAGAAAATATAAATAAGCTTCCAGGGATTTATGAAGGATCAGCATCAATGTAATAGGTTTCTAGAATTCACGTTTGTTGCTTAGTTGCTAAGTTGTGTCCAACTCTTTAGCGATCCCATGGACTTTAGCCCGCCAGGGTCCTCTCTCCATGGGATTTCCCCAGCAAGACTAGTGGGAATGGGTTGTGATTTCCTTCTCCAGGCTAGACATCATGAGTCGAGCAAATTGAAGGAATTATTGTTTGAAGAGATAACAACACATATTTTTCCAGTTTGGTGTAAAGACATTGGGTCTCAAAATGAATTCAAGCAAAAATAAATAAGTTTTCAATAGAAATCTCTATCAATAGGTACTATGTTTTCATCACTAGGATATCACTTTTTCTTTCAATAGAATGTAATAATGACATGGTGACCTCATGTCTAGACTTAAGCTTTTAACGCTACTTCTGCTCAGGGGATTCTGATATGTTTCAAAAGCAATCAGTCACATTCCAGAAGCTGCCTGGATGATTACCTCTGGGATTTTTTGAAAATTTTTAATCATTTGATATGAATATAATTGCAATAAAATCTCTCATCAATGCACCAGGTATGATTAGGGTATCTACTTCTATTATATTTAATAATCTGTAAAACCTACTTAAGAAGATGGTCTTTTTTATTGTGATTGTCAAAGAGTTTAACCATCAAATATATATTCTCAATCTTTAAATCCTTCTATTCTGAAAATTTACTAGGGACAGCTTCACATTCTTGAAAGTGTGTATATCCTGAAAAATAAGATATTAAACCAGTTTGATCATTAAAGAATAGTCAAGATTTTGCTAACTTTTTTAAACCAATGCATTGTCCATGAAGTATTTCCTATTAATCTGTGCTTACATTTTTAACAATATAATTTAAAATAAATTTTAAAGCTTATGTTATTATGTTAACAAATACTCCAGAAACTCATTAAAGTTGAATCAAATTCATATATTCAGTGCAAAGGAAGATCATTTATAATGTAATGCAGTTACTCTGTATAACAAGGGAAATTAGATAATCAATTGTAAATAAATCTCCACTAATTTCATATACAAATTAGACTATTGAATATAAGTTGTTATCAAATTGTGCAACATATGGTTTGGATTTGTTTGTTTTTTGCTGGCTTAATGGGTTAGTGGAAAGGGGAGAAGAAAAAGAGGAAACCAAAAACAAGGATTGTTATCCTAGATTGAGGATTATTAAATTTAATCTTTAGTAAAGTGTTTGGGGTTATTTTATATTATTGAAGTCAAAACATAAGACAGATTTTCATCTGGGCCACCAGCCACAATGAGTTATTAACTGGTGGTCTCATATTATAGTACAGTACTGTACTATACAGTACTGTACAGTACTATTCTTTCTTAATGAATGAAATAGATGTTGGGAGTTCTCTGGAAGTTCAAATTTATCTGAGTCATTCATCAGATTGGGATAATAAAACTGTACATGAAACAACAGAAAAGAAATTGGGATGAATTTCACATCCCGATGGATAGAAACCTAATGCCCTACTAGGATCAAAGGGAAAAAATAATCAGTTAAACTTTCATGCAGCTTTGTAAATTCTGATAGAAAATTATTAAATTCTTCATAAAATATTTATCCAAAATTTAAGGAAAAACTTATCTGAACTCTTCATTTTAAGGTAAACTGCAAATACATCTTTGGTATTTCTTGAAAATCAGCAAATGATCACAAGTGGCACTTGTATTAAGCACTAGCTATGGTTGATGTATGTGATAATCACAGCGCTTTGCTGGAAAATCTAATAAATCCTAAAATTGTTGTTTTCAAAAATTTATTTTTATGGAAATTAGAGCCTGAATATCTCATTTATTACAGCAAGAGAACTATACAAGTTTTTCTGACAGACTCAATCAAAAACTGTGTCAACTCATGAAAAGTAATTGTTTCTGAAAACTGGGATAAAATGCTTTATTTTCTAAAACTGAGTGGTTTAGTATCACAATGTAGCAAACATAATTTTCACAACAAAATGAATTTAATAAGACCCAGATACCTGTTTTGACCTAGAACTCAAAAAAATAAGTAAATATAGNTTTTTCTTCTTGTCTTAAACTAAACTATATGATAATCATATATACCTGAAATGTTGGCATTTTTCACTTAGTAATATGCATTTGGGCTTTTGTGGTGAGTCAGATGGTTCTGCCTGCTATGTGGATTGGGAAGATCCCTTGGAAAAGGGAATGGCATAATTCCATGGACAGAGGAGTGTGTTGGGCTACAGTCCATGGGGTCACAAAGAGTCACACATGACTGAACGACTAAGATACACACACACACATAGGCACACAATATGCATTTAAGGTAACTTCATGTCTTTATATGATTTGGTTTGGCTCATTTATTTTTGTACTGAACAGTATTCCATTTTGTGAATGTGTCAGTTTATCCATTCACTTACTGAAAGGCACCTTGTTTGCTTCCAAGTTTTGGCAATTATGAATGAAGTTGCAATAAGCAACCATGTACAGATTTATGTGAGGACAGCAGTATTCAGCTCCTTTGAGTGAATACCAAGGTTTACATATGTATGGTTATAAGGTAAGTCTTGTGAAAAACCACCAAACTGTCATCCAAAGTGCCTGTACAAGTTTGCCTTCCTACCGCTTTACCCCCTGCACTTGGTATTGTCAGTGTTCTGGATTTTTGCCATCATAACAGGATTTGTAGTAGTGTCTCATTGTTGTTTTAATTAGCATTTCCCTAAAGACATATGTTGTAAAACATATTTTCTCTGTTTCTTTGCTATCTGTCTATATTCTTTTGTAAATTGTCTGTTATGGCATTTGGCCCATTTTTATCAGCTTTTTAAAAAAATTGTTCAGTTCAAAGATACTTTGTATATTTGAAATAATTATTTATCAGATTTATCTTTCTTTTTGATACATAATTGACATAAAGCATTTAACATGTATAATGTGTTAATTTGATACATTTGTTTATTGCAGTTTGATTACTAATATAATTAACACCTCTGCTGCTGCTACTGCTGCTAAGTCGCTTCAGTCGTGTTCGACTCTGTGTGACCCTGTAGACGGCAGCCCACCAGGCTCCCCTGTCCCTGGGATTCTCCAGGCAAGAACACTAGAGTGGGTTGCCATTTCCTTCTCCAATACATGAAAGTGAACAGTGAAAGTGAAGTCACTCAGTCATGTCAGACTCTTCGTGACCCCATGGACTGCAGCCTACCAGGCTCCTCCACCCATGGGATTTTCCAGGCAAGAGCACTGGAGTAGGGTGCCACACCTCTAGCACATCACACAATTATCATTTTTTGTGTGTATATGATAAAAACCAGATCCACTCTCTCAGCAGCTTTGAAGTTTGTAATTCGATATTGTTGACTATAATTTCTATGCTCTGTATTACATTGCTGAAACTTTTTTATGTACTGGCTATAAGTTTGTACCCCATAGCAAAATCTCCCCAATTTTCCCAGACGCCAGCACTGGTAACCACCATTCTACATTCTTCTTCCTTAAGTTCAGCTTTTAAAAATTACATGTGTAACTAATATATAGTATGTCTTTCTCTATATGATTTATATCACTTAGCATAATGCCCTCAAGTCCATCCATATCTTACTCTAAATAGCAAGATTTCCTTCTTCCTCACACTGAATAATAGTTCACTGTATATTGGTATGTTACTGTACATATATATGTATATATATTTATACACTCACATAGACCTGTATATACAC
Source organism: Redunca redunca (assembly GCA_006410935.1). NCBI lineage: Eukaryota > Metazoa > Chordata > Mammalia > Artiodactyla > Bovidae > Redunca > Redunca redunca. The sequence continues at coordinate 77,529 of SJYQ01010247.1, read as the reverse complement.
ACAGGCATATATAAACATGATGGTTATATATACACAGGCATATATAAACATAATGGTTTATTTCTGGGTCTCTATTTTGTTCTATTGGTGTATAGGTCCATTTTTATGTCAGTATCATACTGTTTTAATTACTATGCTTTTGTAGTATTGCTTGAAATCAGAAAGTGCGATGCCTTCAGCTTTGTTCTTCTTTCTTGGGATTGTTTGGGCTCAATGGATTCTTTTATGACTGTACAAGTTTTAGGAATTTTTTTTCTATTTCTCTGAAGAAAAACTAGACCAATAACTCTCATGACTATATATGCAAAAATTCTCTACCAAATGTTAGCAAAATTAAGTCAACAATTCATTAATAAGGTCATACACCACAACCAACCTTCCTGAGATGCAAGAATGGTTCAACATAGGCAAATCAGTAAATGTGCTCCATCACATTAGTAGAATAAAAGAAAAAAAATCATATGATCATCTCAAAAGGAGCAGAAAAAGTATCTAACAAAATGCAATATCGTTTCATGATAAAAACCCTTAACAAATTTTGTACAGAAAGAATATGATACAATGCTTTAAAGGCCATATATAACATATCCACAGCTAACATAATTCTCAATAGTGGTAGAATGTCAAAGATGATAGCAGCTCTAATAAGGCTTCTCATTTGTTTAGATTACAGTGTGTAGTGTTTTCATATTTACTCAGTTTCAAGTACCTAATGCTGTAATCGTTCAGCATTTAAGACCTGTTTTTCTCTGGAATTTTAATTAATTGTTAGCATCTTCAAGTAGCTTTCAAAAACCACTCTCTTCTCTATTGCTTACCACATAAGGTAAGAGAGGATCACATGTCAGATGTTTCTTATTCCAGCAAAAGTTATTCCAGAGTTATGAATGTGGAAGTAATTTTTGATTTCATTTCTTTGCTGGATCAGTTACTGTACTTTATTTTTATTTGACTGTTTTGACTTTGCTTATGGGTGTATAAGTATATATATATATTCAATTTCTTTAATTATTATTTGCCTGATTTTGTAACTGCCGTTTAACTGGGGTGCATCTTTGGTTTCTCATTTTAGGTATTTGTTTTAATCTCAATTAGTTCCATAACAAACCACTTGTGGAAACTTTGTTCCTGACTAGAGATCAAGCTCTGAGCCTTTGGAATTGGAGTACTGACTCCAGGACCCTAGACTACCAGAGAACTAACCCTAGTGGGTATCAGATAGTTAGAACTCACTCAACAGAAACCACTTGAATACACGTTTTGGTATCACCCAACCACCAGTAGCACTCTGTGCAGGATGTCTCATCTAAACAACAAACAAAACAAAAATACAAACCCAATCATTCGCAGACAGGATTACTACCTCTCTCAACCTTGCCCATCAGGGGAAAAGCAAGCAAACAAACAACAACAACAACAAAAAACTCAGCACAAATCTCACCCTATATGAAGCCTACACAAACCACTGGGCCAAGCTTAGGAGGGCAGAAAACCAAAAGGAAGAAAAATTTCAACTTTGAAGCCTCTGAAAAGGAGACCTTAAACACAATAAGTTAAAATAAATAAATAAATAATGAAATGAGAGAAATACCACACAAATGAAGGAGCAAACAAAAACACAGAAGTCCAAATAAATGAATAGGAAATAGGAAAGTTGCCGGTAAAGAATTCAGAATAAGGATAGTCAATAAGATCAAAAACCTTGAAAACAGAATGGAAAAAATGCAAGAATCAATTAACAAAGAGCTGGAAAAACTAAAGAATAAACACAGAGAGACAAACAACTCAACTACTGACATTAAAAATATTATAGAAGGAATCAGTAGCAGAATATATAAAGCAGAACAAATCAGTGAGCTAGAAGTTGAAATGGTAGAAATAACTTCTGAAGAGCAAAATAAAGTAAAAAGAATGAAAAGAACTGAGGATAGTCTCAGAGACCTCTGGGACAATATCAAATGACCAACATTCAATTATAGATGTCCCAGAAGAGGAGGAAAAGAAAACACGTGAGAACATTTTTGAAGAGATTATAGTTGAAAATTTCCCCAACATGGAAAAGGAAATAGTCGATTAAGTTCAGTAGGTGCAAAGAGTACCATACAGGATAAACCCTAGGAGAAACACACCAAGACACATATTAATCAAACCAACAGAGAATAAACACAAAGAAAAAGAAAGAATATTAAAAGCAACAGGGAAAAGCAACAAGTACCATACAAGGGAAACCCCACATGTTTAACAGGTGATCTTCCAGCAGAAACTCTGCAGGCCAAAAGGAAATGGTAGGACATATTTACGGAGAAGGCAATGGCACCCCACTCCAGTATTCTCGCCTGGAAAATCCCATGGATACAGGAGCCTGGTAGGCTGCAGTCCATGGAGTCGCTAAGAGTTGGACACAACTGAGCAACTTCACTTTCAATTTTCACTTTCATACATTGGAGAAGGAAATGGCAACACACTCCAATGTTCTTGCCTGGAGAATCCCAGGAATGGAGGAGCCTGGTGGGCTGCCATCTATGGGGTCACACAGAGTTGGGCATGACTGAAGCAACTTAGCAGCAGCAGTGGCAGCAGGCTATATTTAAAGTACTGAAAGGGAAAATTCTACAACCAAGATTACTGTACCCAGAAAGGATCTCATTCAAAATTGGTGGAGAAATAAAAATATTTCCAGACAAGTAATAATTAAGAGAAATCAGTACTACCAAACCAGCTTTACAACTAATGTTAAAGGGTTTTATATAATCAAGAAATGCAACAGAAGAAAAAGATCTACAAATTCAACCCCAAACAATAGAGAAAATGGCAATAGGAACATAGATATCAATAATTACTTCAAATGAGAATGAATTAAATGCTCCAATGAAAAGGCACAGGCTGACTGCATGTTTACAAAAATAAATCCCATATATACGCTGTCTACAAAAAGCCCACTTTAGACCTAAAGACACACATATAGACTGAAAATGAGAGGATGGAAAACTATATTCCATGCAAATGGCAACCAAAAGAAAGCTGGAGTAGTAATCCTCATATCAGACAAAATAGACCTTAAAATAAAGAAGATTACAAAAGATAATGAAGGACACTATATAATGATCAAGGGATCAATCCAAAAAGAAGATATAACAATTGTAAATATCTATGCACCCAACATAGGAGGACCTCAATACATAAGACAATCACTAACAGACATAAAAGGAGAAATGGACAGTAACACAATAATAGTAGGAGACTTTAACACCCCACTCACACCAATGGACAGATCATCAAAACAGAAAATTAATAAGGAAACATAAGTCTTAGGTGATACATTAGATGTGATGGATCTCATAGATATCTTCAGGACATTCCATCAAAATGCAGAAGAACACACTTTCTTCTCAACTGCATATGGAACATTCTCCAGGATGGACCACATCTTGGGTCAAAAATCAAACTGCAGTAAATTTTAGAAAATTGGAATCGTATCAAGCATCACTCCAACCACAATGCTATGAGACTAGATTATCAATTACAAGAAAAAAACTTTAAGAAACACAGACACATGGAGGTTAAACAACACGTTTCTAAATAACCTAGAGGTTACTGAAGAAATCAAAAGGGAAGTCGAAACATTTCTAGAAACAAATGACAATGAAAATACAACAACTCAAAACCTATGGGATGCAGCAAAAGCAATTCTAAGAGGAAAGTTTATAGCAATACAACCCTACCTCAAGAGATAAGAAAAACATTAAATATGCAACCTAACTTTACACCTAAAACAACTGGAAAAAGAAAAACAAAATAACTTCAAAATTAGTGAAGGAAAGAAATCATAAGATCTATGCAGAAATAAATGAATAAGAAATGAAATAAACAATAGTAAAGATTAATAAACCTGAAGGCTTGTTCTTTGAGAAGATAAACAAAATTGACAAATTTAGCCAGACTTATCAAGAAAAAAGAGAGAAGAATCAAATCAACAAAATTAGAAATGAAAAAGGATAGGTTACAGCAGACAATGCAGAAATACAAAGGATTATAAGAGACTATTATAAAAAAACTATATGGCAATAAAATGGATAATCTGGAAAAAATGGCCAAATTCTTAGAAAAATTCAATCTTCCAAGACTGAACCAAGAAGAAATAGAAATTATGAACAACCCAATTATAAGCACTGAAATTGAAGTTGTGAAATCAAACATCTCCTCCCAAAGAAAACCCAGGACCAGATGGCTTCACAGGATAATTCTATCAAACATTTAGAGAAGAGCTAATGCCTATCCTTCTAAAATTCTTTCAAAAAATTGCAGAGGAAGGAACACTTCCAAACTCATTCATATGAGGCCATCATCACCCTGATACCAAAACCAGAGAAAGACAATACACAAAAAAAGAAAACTACCAGCCAATATCACTGATGAACACAGATCAAAATCCTCAAAGAAATTTTAGCAAACAGAATTCAACTACACATCTTAAAGCTCATATACATGGTATATGATCATGATCAAGTTAGGTTTATTACAGGGAAGAAAGTATTCTTCAGTATACTCAAATCAATCAATGTGATACATGATATTAACAAATTGAAAGATAAAAGCCACATGATAATCTCATTTATAATTAAATGGGTGCATAGAAGGAACTTACCTACACATAGTAAAGGCCATATATGATAAGCCTACAGCAAACATTCTCAATGGTGAGAAACTAAAAGCATCCCCCCTAAGATCAGGAACAAGTTAAGGGTGTCCACTTTCACCACTATTATTCAACATAGTTCCGGAAGTCCTAGCTACAGCAATCAAAGAACAGAAAGAAATAAAAGGAATTCAGATTGGAAAAAAAGAAGATGCTTGTCATACAGATGACAAACAAAGTCATCTCATTATTTGCAGATGACATGATACTGTACATAGAAAACCCAATCAGACAGCCCAATCAAAAGGTGGGAAAAAAGACATAAACAGATATTTCTCCAAGAAGACATACAGATGGCTAACAAACATATGAAAAGATGCTCAACATCACTCATTATTAGAGAAATGCAAATCAAAGCTACAATGAGACAGCACCTCACACCAGTCGAAATGGCCATCATCAGAAAGTCTACAAACAATAAATGCTGAAGGTATGGAGAAAAGGGAATGCTCTTGCACTGTTGGTGAGAATGTAAATGGAAACAGCCACTATGGAAGACAGTAGGTATGGTGATTCTTTTAAAAAGACTAGGAATAAAACCACCATCAGTTCAGTTCAGTCATTCAGTTGTGTCCAACTTTTACGACCCCATGAATCGCAGCACGCCAGGCCTCCCTGTCCATCACCATCTTCCGGAGTTCATTCAGACTCACGTCCATCGAGTCCGTGATGCCATCCAGCCATCTCATCCTGGGTCATCCCCTTCTCCTCCTACCCCCAATCCCTCCCAGCATCAGAGTCTTTTCCAATGAGTCAACTCTTCACATGAGGTGGGCAAAGTACTGGAGTTTCAGCTTTAGCATCATTCCTTCCAAAGAAATCCCAGGGTTGATCTCCTTCAGAATGGACTGGTTGGATCTCCTTGCAGTCCAAGGGACCCTCAAGAGTCTTCTCCAACATCACAGTTCAAACACATCAATTCTTCAGCGCACAGCATTCTTCACAGTCCAACTGTCACATCCATATATGGCCACAGGAAAAACCATAGCCTTGACTAGACGGACCTTAGTCAGCATATGACCCAGCAATTCCACTCCTACACATATACCCTGAGGAAACCAAAATTGTTAAAGACATATGTATCCCATTGCTCATTGCAGCACTCTTTACAGTAGCTAGAATATGGAAGAGTTATGAGTATTTTACAATCTCATAAGATAAAAATACTATTTATCCAATAACACTGTTGGATGAGTATATAATACTTTTTGTCATTTTATTTCAAAGTTTAATAACTTTCTTTAGTAAATATATCAATGATATGCAGAAGGTTTGATTCTTCAGTTTCTCATCAAGTGGTTTCTTTATCAGTTTTACAGTGCCGCTTCCCAGTTGTTCATATAGCTCCCTCCTGTTTTCAGAATGTTCATTAGAATATTATCTCAAAGAAGCCTTTCCATTTGTCTCTATCAAAAATTGTTCCTGTCACTCTAAATTGATCTTATTGTCTTTCATAGTAATTATTACTTACTGATATTATAGTGCATATATTCTCTTCTCTTTCCCCCACTAGAATAAGAGTTCTCTGTGGGTAGGAACTTTGTCCATTTTAACACTCTACACCTAATCTCAAATGGTCGACAAAGCTATATAAGCAGTACTCAATAAATCTATATTAAACCGATGAGAAAATGAAAAGAAACTAACTTTTAGTTTAGTTTTATAATAGCGTTTAAGATAAAAAATATTATGTACTGCATAACTGTAATATAGGAATATGTTGGGTGAAGTGGGCAGTTTGGGATGAAATTAATTCAAGTTTTTTTCTTGATGTATATTTGATTTACAATTGTGTATTCATTTTTGGTGTATAGTAAAGTGATTCAGTTATGTGTGTGTGTGTGTGTATAATTTCCCATATTCTTTGCCATTATGGTTTATTCAGTTCAGTCCAGTTCAGTTGCTCAGTCATGTCTGACTCTTTGTGACCCCGTGAATCGCAGCATGCCAGGTATTAAATATAGTTCCTGTGGTATATAGTAGGACCTTGTTGTTTACCTGTTTTATATATAGTTGTTTACATTTTCTAATCCTAAACTCCTAATTTATCCCCAGTACTCCCACCACTTTCCTCTGCTCTTTGGTAACCATGAGTTTGTTTTCTATGTCTGTGAGTCTGTTTCTGATTTAAATAAGTTCATTTGTACCATTTTTTAAGATTCCAAATATAAGTGATATCTTCTGATAGTATAAATATGTAACAGACAATATATTTCATCCTGGTGATGTGTTGTCCAGGATAGGTCATTTCCTTGTGTACCCAGGAGCTTAACAAGGAAGAAAAGTCCCTGAACAAATCATTTCATGATGGTTGATCATTTCACATGAGAAGTATAGAGTAATACTAAACCAACAGCAATCATAATAAATCATTATGAAGCCCAATTTGTATTCAAATGATGAATAAAATTTAACTAACCAAAAGCATGTGTGGACAAAATGAAAGAGCATATATATAAAGAAAGACTAAATGGCAGTCCAACATGATTGATTAATAAGGCTAAGTCTTCTCCAATGAGATTAGATATATGAAAGCCACCATGTAATGTCTTGGTGCAGGCTACTATCCATGGAGTCTCAAAGAGTTGGACACGACTGAGTGACTTCACTCACTTTATAGTAAATTTAATGTGTTGGTTCTTCTTTACTCCCTATGTAAAATTACATGTACACATCATTTTCAGAATCTCATAGTGGGATGTACTTTCAAGCTAACTGACAGGAGCCTAGGTTATTTGACTTGTGCAGATCAAAGGAATGTTTGTAGACCTGATGTCTGTAGAGGTCTGCTATGTGTATATATGACTGGCATTGTTCCCTTGAGCTTCTGCCTTCTTAGTAAGAAAAAAGGCCATGGGTAGCAGGTGACTGTAATTTGGCCTCTACAATGAGACACTTTTAGCCCAGCAGAGCCTGGGGTAGAGTCACTCTAGCTAAAATGCAACTATGTTAACATGAAATAAGTACTTATTGTTTTTATACCACTGATTTACAAGGTTTTTTTTTTTTTCCCCCCTACAGCATTATAGAAGAAAGTAACTAAGTTATATAAAATGGTAAAACAAACAAACAAACAAAAAAAAAACCTACACAGAGTAACTTAGAGCTTCTGTGGTGGCTCAGCAGTGAATATTTGCCTGCAATGCAGGAGACACCAATTCAATCCTCAGGTCAGAAATATCCCATCGAGGAGGAAACTACAACCCACTCTAGTATTCTTGTCTGTGAAATCCCATGGACAGAGTCTGGTGGGCTACAGTCTATGGGATTACAAAGAGTCAGACATGATTTAAGAACTAAACAGTGGTAACTTAAAATAGGAATCAATATCCCAACATTCTGCAACTCATTCTTTTCCCATTTAGGCTCCTTCAGTTCAGTTCAGTTCAGTCGCTCAGTCATGTCTGACTCTTTGCGACCCCATGAATCGCAGCATGCCAGGCCTCCCTGTCCATCACCAGCTCCTGGAGTTCACTCAAACTCATGTCCATCGAGTCAGTAATACCACCAGCCATCCCATCCTCCGTCGTCCCCTTCTCCTCCTGCCCGCAATCCCTCCCAGCATCAGAGTTTTTTCCAATGAGTCAACTCTTCGCATGAGGTGGCCACAGTACTGGAGTTTCAGCTTTAGCATCATTCCTTCCAAAGAAATCCCAGGGCTGATCTCCTTTAGGATGGACTGGTTGGATCTCCTTGCAGTCCAAGGGACTCTCAAGAGTCTTCTCCAATGCCACAGTTCAAACACATCAATTCTTCGGTGCTCAGCCTTCACAGTCCAACTCTCACATCCATACATGACCAGAGGAAAACCCACAGCCTTGACTAGACGGGCCTTAGTTGGCAGAGTAATTTCTCTGCTTTTGAATATGCTATCTAGTTTGGTCATAACTTTTCTTCCAAAGAGTAAGCATCTTTTAATTTCATGGCTGCAATCACCATCTGCAGTGATTTTGGAGCCCCTGAAAAAATCAAGTCTGACACTGTTTCCACTGTTTCCCCATCTATTTCCCATGAAGTGATGGGACTGGATGCCATGATCTTCATTTTCTGAATGTTGATCTTTAAACCAACTTTTTCACTCTCCACTTTCACTTTCATCAAGAGGCTTTTGAGTTCCTTTTCACTTTCTGCCATAAGGGTGGTGTCATCTGCATATCTGAGGTGATTGATATTTCTCCTGGCAATCTTGATTCCAGCTTGTGTTTCTTCCAGGCCAGCGTTTCTCATGATGTACTCTGCATATAAGTTAAATAAGCAGGGTGACAATATACAGCCTTGATATACTTCTTTTCCTATTTGGAACTAGTCTGTTGTTCCATGTCCAGTTCTAACTGTTGCTTCCTGACCTGCATACAAATTTGTCAAGAGGCAGGTTAGGTGATCTGGTATTCCCATCTCTTTCAGAATTTTCCACAGTTTACTATGATCCACACAGGTCTAAATAATGTTTATGGATCTCTTTCTTGATTTTGTTAGCTATATATATGATTTATTAATTAAACAATAGGATAGTTGTAGATTTCTCTTACATAAATTTATTGCCCTGTTAGTTTAAACTCCTTTTAAATATTTCCATAACATATTTCAAGTTCCATATTTTATTTTTCTAACTTCAGACACTCTCTTGACCCCCTCATTACCTATGATATATGATTATTATCACCCTTGATTTCTCTTCCCCCATCTGTTCCTCACTTCTGCTTCACAGTTGTTTGTTGTTAAGTTGCTAACTTGTGTCTGACTCTTTGCAACCCCAGTGGACTGTAGCCCACTACGGAATTTTCTAGGCAAGAACATTGGAGGGAATTGACATTTCCTCCACCAGGGAATCTGTCTGGCCCAGGGATTAAACTCTCATCTACTGCTTGGCAAGCAGATGCTTCACAGTGATGCATACCAAAAAAGGTAAAAAATAGTATGCTGTGAGAATGCATAAGCATAATTTGGGTGTTATTTATGTGGTTTTGTTAAAAGTAATGCTTAAGCTGTGACCAAAAGAAGATTACTACACGTGAGTTAGAGAATGTTGGAGTTTACAGAATGATGTAGAGTAGAGGAAGAGAAAAAGAAGAAAGTAGATAAAAACTCTTAGAGAAAACAAGTTTTAGTTTCTCTGTCAAGAGTTTAAATAAATAAATAAAAAATTGGCACAAATTTCCAAATGTTCTAGCAGTTTACCTGAACAGCTGAACCCATTTTGATGTNCTCTCTCTCTCTCTCTCTCTCTCTCTCTCTCTCTATATATATATATATATATATATATCCCAAATGAGTGAACACAGTTTAAGTCTGTGTTCATATGACATTTGCTAATATCAGTTTTCCAAAGCAATTTTTATGGCCAAACCAAAAAAATCAAAAAGTTTCAAAAATAAGAATTTAAGTCACACAAATGTTGATATCACATTTATACATGATAGTCAAAAACTGGAAACTATCCAGCCACCTTTCAATGGCGAATGGATTAGCAAATAGTGTCATATCCATGCAATGGAGTACTGGAACAAACTGTTTACACATTCACTACTTTAGATGAATTTCAAAGGCATTATATGAGTTATAGAAGTGTCTATCTCAAAAAATTATGTCCTATATGATTCCATATATATTTTGACATTTTAAAGACTAAATTCTAACAACAGACAACAGATCAGTAGTTATCAATCATAAGTATGATGCTGGTTGTGACTATTAAAAGAGAATAGGCAGAAATTTTGGGGAGGTAATGAAACTTCTCTGTTTCATTTGTTGCAGTAGATACACAAATCTATATAAGTTAAACTATATATTTCATAGAAATGATGGGAAGCAGTTACTAAGATGGTCCCAATGATCTCAGTTCCTAGGTAGCCACTTCCTTGTGTAATCCCTTTTCCTTGAATGAAGAATGAGCTCACAAGTTGCTTCTAATTAATAGCATGTGGCAAATATGTGAACTGTCACTTACACGTTTAGGTTACATAAGATTGCCACTTACTCTGTTCTAATAGCATGTTTTCTCCTTTGGTGTCTTTTGAAGTAAGTTGATGTGTTGGTGAGGCCCATGTGGCAACAAAAACGAAGGTAGTCTCTGGGAAATAACCAACTAGGAACTAATACCTTTGGTGCAATACATCTGCAGGAAGTGAAAAATTCTGCCAATAACCACATTAGCTTGAGAGTGGATCTTTCCCTACTTGAATCTTCAAATAAGTCCCCTTCACTAGCCAACACTTTGACTGCAGACTTGTAAGACCTTGAAAAGAGATACAAATAAACTAGGTTTCTAAACCTTAGAAATGAAAATAATAAATGCGTGTAATTTTTAAGTCAACAACCTTGTGGTAATTTGTTACACAGTAATAGGAAATTACATAAAACTGTCACCAAAAGAAAAAAAATCAATTATATTGTGTGATAACTTAAAAAGGCAAAATAAAAATATTATGATATAATTTTTGGTAGATCATACACTACATTTTTTATTGTGCTAAAATACATATGATATAAAATTTGCCACAAATCATTTTAAGTGTACAATTAATGACCACTACAGTCTATTTCCACAAGTCTTTCACCACCCCAAGCAAGATCTCTGAAATTATTAAGTAACAATTCCTTTTTTTTTCCCTCCTCCCAGCCTCTGGAAATCTCTAATATACTTTCTGTTTCCATTAATTTGTCTATTCTAGATACTTTGTATAAGTGAGATCATACAATATTTTTCCTTTGCACTTGCCTTATTTCACATTTTTTAAGGTTCACCCATGTTGTGCAAATATAGGAACTTCATTCCTCTTATGGCTAAATAATATTACATTGTATATAAATATCCCATTTTGTTTATCCATTCACTTGTTGATGGACCTCTTTTGGTTACTTTGAATAATGCTACAGTAAACATTCACTTCATCTTCCCAGATGGTGCTAATGGTAAAGAAACTGCCTGCCAGTGCAAGAGACATAAGAGACTTGGGTTTAGTCCATGGGTGGGGAGGATCACCTGGAGGAGTGTATGGCAACCCAAGCTAATATTCTTGCCTGGAAAATCCCACGGACAGTGGAGCATGGTGGGCCACAGTCCACAAGGTTGCAAAGAGGCAGATACAACTGAAGCAACATAGTACGCATGCAGAGAAACATTCACTTACAAGTATCTGGTTGAGTCCTGCTGGAATAATTTTGGTTATATATGTAGGATTGCAACTGCTGAGGCAAATGGCAATTTTGGGGTTAGCATTTTGAGGAAAAGAAAACTGCTCTCCAAGGTCATTGTAACATTTTTTCATTCCCACTAGCAATGCAAAAGGGTTTCAGTTTCTCCACATTTTGTCAACACATGTTATTTACATTTAAAATTCTATAGCTATCCTAATGAACGTGCAATGTTATCTCACTGCAGTTTTGATTTGTATTTCCCTAATTGCCTGGAAAGTCCCATGGACGGAGGAGCCTGGTAGGCTACAGTCCATGGGGTCGCTGGGAGTCGGACACGACTGAGTGACTTCACTTCACTTTTCACTTTGATGCATTGGAGAAGGAAATGGCAACCCACTCCAGTGTTCTTGCCTGGAGAATCCCAGGGACAGGGGGAGCCTGGTGGGCTGCTGTCTCTGGGGTCGCACAGAGTCAGACACGACTGAAGCAACTTAGCAGCAGCAACACACAATAAACTATGGAAAATTCTGAAAGAGATGGGCATACCAGACCACTTGATCTGCCTCTTGAGAAATCTGTATGCAGGTCAGGAAATAACAATTAGAACTGGACATGGAACAACAGACTGGTTCCAAATAGGAAAAGGACTACGTCAAGGCTGTATATTGTCACCCTGCTTATTTAACTCATATGCAGAGTACATAATGAGAAATGCTGGGCTGTAGGAAGCACAAGCTGGAACCAAGATTGCTGGGGAAATATCAATAACTTCAGATATGCAGATTACACCATCCTTATGGCAGAAAGAGAAGAGGAACTAAAGAGCCTCTTGAAAGTAAAAGAGGAGAGTGAAAAAGTTGGCTTACAGCTCAACATTCAGAAAACGAAGATCATGGCATTTGGTCCCATCACTTCATGACAAATAGATGGGGAAACAGTGGAAACAGTGTCAGATTTTATTTTGGGGGGCTCCAAAATCACTGCAGATGGTGATTGCGGCCATGAAATTAAAAGACACTTACTCCTTGGAAGGAAAGTTACTACCAACCTAGACAGCACATTAAAAAGCAAAGGCATTACTTTGCCAACAAAGGTCCATCTAGTCAAGGCTGTGGTTTTTCCAGTAGTCACGTATGGATGTGAGATATGGGCTATAAAGAAAGCTGAGCGCTGAAGAAATAATCCTTTTGAACAGTGGTGTTGGAGAAGACTCTTGAGAGTCCCTTGGACTGCAAGGAGATCCAACCAGTCCATCCTAAAGAAGATCAGTCCTGGGTGTTCAGTGGAAGGACTGATGCTGAAGCTGAAACTCCAGTGCTTTGGCCACCTGATGCGAAGAGCTGACTCATTTGAAAAGATCCTGATGCTGGGAAAGATCGAAGGTAGGGGGAGAAGGTGATGACAGAGGATGAGATGGTTGGATGGCATCACCGACTCAATGGACATGAGTTTGAGTAAACTCAGGGAGTTGGTGATGGACAGGGAGGCCCAGTGTGCTGCAGTCCATGGGGTTGCAAAGAGTCAGACACTACTGAGTGGCTGAACAGAACTGAAAGACTAGTGATGTTGATTCTATTCATGTGCTTATTGGCCGCTTGTAGATCTCACCAATATTTAGTATGTTTCTCATATTTCTAGTGTAACATCTAAGAATTCATTGCAAAATTCAAAGTCATGAAGTTTAATCCATATGTTTTTCTCTATAAGTAAAATGGATTTAGCCCTTAAAATTAGATCATTGATTTATTTAGTGATTTTTGTTCATTCATCCATTAATTTTTACCTTGATTCATTTCAAGTTATTTTTTTTTAAGTAGTATGAAGTAGGATTGCAATTTCATTCATCTACATGGGACTATCCAGTTGCTTCAGCACCATCTGTTGAAGATACTATTGTTTCCCTATTCATGGATTAGGCATATCAAAAACAATTAGCCATGGAGGTATGAGTTTACTTCTAGACTCTCAATTCTCTTCAGTCATTCTGTAAGTCTATCCAAGGTCAGTAGCAAACTGTTTCAATTATTATAGTTTTTTGTAACTTGTAATCAGGAAGTGTGAGTCTCCAAAATTTTCCTTTTNTTTTTTTTTTTTTTAGGATGATTTCACTTATTTGGAGTCCTCTGAAATTCTGTATACATTGAGGATACAGTTTTGAAAAAAAAGTATTTGAATTTTGAAAGAAATGAGCTGATTCTGTAAGTCACTTTGGATGTCATTGGCATTGCAAAGATCTTGTCTTCCAATCCATGAAAATGGAATGTGTTTCCGTTTATTTAGATCTTCAGCAACACGTTTAGTTTTGTTTTCTGCAGTGTTTCAGTGTACTAGTCTTTTAATTCTTTGGTTAAATTTATTCCTTGGTAATCTTCTTTTTCTTTTGGGGCTTCCCAGGTATCTCAGTGGTAAACAATTTGCTTGCAGTGCAGAAGATGTGAGATTGATCTCTGGGTCAGAAAGATCCCCTGGAGAAGGAAATGGCAACCCACTCCAGTATTCTTGCTTGGGAAATTTCATGGAAAGAGGAATCTGTTGGGGTAAAGTCCATGGGGTTGCAAAAGACTCAGACGTGACTTAGCACTAAACAACAACAACTTTATTCTCTTAGACGTTATTATAAGTGAAATTGCTTAATATACATTTTGGATTATTCATTGCTGATGACTATAAACACATCTGATTAATGTTTGTTGATCTTCTGTCCTGAAAATTACTGAATTCATGCTAGCTTTTATATTTGAACATGTATTTACCTTTGCATGCTAAGTTACTTCACTTACCTTTACCAGAGATCTTTATTTCTTTATAAAACTTCAAGTTACTTGTCTCATGTCATTTTATTTCAACTGGAAAAATTCCTTTCAGAGTTCTTGTCTAAGTGGAATGAATTACCTCAGATTTTTTCTGGGAATATCAAAATTTTATGAATGACAGTTTTGCTAGATATAGAATTATTGGTTAACTTTTTTTCTTTCAATACTTTAAATGTATTATCCTATAGCCTCTGGTCTCCATGGTTTCTGATAAGAAATTAACTGTTGACTTTTCTGTACATTGTGAGTCCATTCTCTTCAGCTTCTTTCAAGATTCTCTCTTTCTTATGGCTTTTAACCAATTGATTATAGTTTGTGTAGGTATAGATCTCTGAATTTATACTACTTGGACTTTACTGATCCCATATTTGTAAATTTATGCATTTCATCACATGTGGGACATATTTGGCAAATGTTTTTCAAATATTTTCCATGTTTTTTTTCTGTTTCTCTTCTGGGGCTTCCCATATTGGATATGTTGGTCTGATTA
This sequence comes from Redunca redunca, assembly GCA_006410935.1. Lineage (NCBI taxonomy): Eukaryota > Metazoa > Chordata > Mammalia > Artiodactyla > Bovidae > Redunca > Redunca redunca. Next base: position 62,393 of record SJYQ01010247.1, on the reverse strand, counting down.
TTGATAACTCACAGATGACNTGAATGAGCCATACTTTTCTGATTCTTTCTATTCCTTTATGATTTTTTAATTGTTGAAAAATGTACATTGAAATATAATGTGGCAATACTGGAAATCAAGTTCTCCCTTCTCAAGATTTAAGTGTTTTTGAACATTAAAATGCTTTAGTTATCCATTTGTGTAGTACTTTTCAAGAACTATTTTTGCAAAGACAGTATTCCTTGTCATGTATAGTCACTGAAGCCATTAAAGTCTGTAGCTTAGCTCATGGTTTAGCTACTATGTTCACAGATATTTTCTTAACAGGGAAGAGCTAAAAAGAAACAAAACAAAACATTAAAGCAGCAATAAAAATACCAAATTAAAAAAAAATGAAACTGAAGCAACAAAAAGCAAATATCTCCTAGTCTTTGCAGAGTAGCTCTGTTCTCATACATTCCTTTACCATTAAGTAGGTCTGAACTGAGCCTAATGATCAGCCCAGAGTAAAAGCTTATGTTATTCTTAGTTGTTTTCTAAGCATGCATATTGCCCTGCGTGTGCATGTGGCTTTCTAAATTTCCTTGAATACTCAGGTGCTTTTGAATACTCTGATTTCTCTAAGACCATCCCTCAGCTTTTCCTCCCAGGCCTTAGTTTGTGTAGTATACATCTTAATTATAAACATCTGTGGGTTGTAAATTTGCCTGCTACCATTTGTTACACAAGGCCTGCCATTTATGGCCTGAGTTCTAATTAGACCAAATCAAGTTGAGTCCCTCTATTTGTTCTTCAGGTAACTCTTAGTCTGGATAGTACAAATATTTACAGTAATTTGTAAATAAGATTTGTTATGCTCCCTCCAAAATCAGGGATCTGGGTTCCACACTAGGAACAGTCTGTAGCCATTTCAAGACTGCTCTCACACTGGGACTTGGGTGTAACAACTGTAAGTAAAACTATCCACAACTTTCTTACTCTTTTCAAGTTGCTCTTTCTTGATTCATATTTTCTGGGTTGAGTAAATCTCTGTCTTCCAGAGTTCTGACAAGGTTCTGATAAATTGCCGTTTGCCATATGAATGTGTGTGTGTGTGTGTGTGTGTGTGTGTGTATTTCTGTGGGACATGAGTATTTAGAGATGCTTACTCTTTACTTTTCTGATGTTCCTATCCCACACATCTTCTGTTATTTTTAGGGCAAAATGGAGGCATCATATGCAATGATTCCTTTACTAGGAGTATTTTTTGGACAGTTGTGTAAAAAAAAAGATGAGGCTATTATCTGTGCCCTTTAATACTGTTTTACTTTTCTTCATAGAGACATCCAAATTGTCTACACTTCCTTCCATTTCACATGAAACGGTAACTTTTTTTCCAAATAGTACAAAGTACCACTCTAAAATTTAAAAATATACTTGCACTATTATTACATCAGTGTAAATGGTTACTATAACATTTGTCATTAGGTTTTACTCAGAAACAGCTGACATGTACATGCTTAATTTTTATGCTAAGTGCCATTAATGGTGTTCTGATAAATAGAGAAGATAACTTTGAATATGTTATTTGAAACTTTTTTGAGAAGTCTGAATATGTTAAGATCAGCTTTATCTTTTTTAAGGAAATGTCATTGTTCATGGCATAATGACATATATTTATTTAAGGTAGCTATTTATAAACATCTATGATATTGAAAATAAGTTTCATTTCTTATCTTATTTTTGAACCAAACAAAAAGAAAGGAAATATGGTGAGTTCTTTGACTGAAAAGCACTCAGTTCTTCATGGCATCAGTCTAAAAGTATCAAAGGGGCAGGTGTCGGAGGATGATTTCAATAGGAAAAATAAAAATAGAACCTAAGCCTCTGTGACAGATGTCAAGCATGCTGACAACTGTTAAAAGAAAAATCATTTTCCTGATCCTGTGCAAGGAGACAGCTTGTAAGATTAAAGATGTATCTCTCTATCTATGTTTTCAGCAGATCATTTGTACTGAATAGGGCATGAAAGGTACTTCAGATGGAGAAAATGACTCCAGGAATTTTCATCATCTCAGCCACACAAAGGCTATAATGAAAAGTCAGAGTGTAAAGAAATATAAAAGTAAGAACAAAATCTAAACTGAGCAGAATTTACTGTGTGATTTTAAGCCTAAATATTAGTATGAAAAGTTATTTCTGCTTTAAAAATCCTTAAAAAGCTCCCATAATAGAGAACTAAATTGTCAAATAGTAAATAACATACGATAAATGCTTAATAAATAGTTGAGCAATGGTTCATGTTTTACTATGATTTTTTTAATTTAACAGTGCATCTCAGTAATGTTTTCATATTAGAATACATAGAGCTACACAAATTGGTATAGTATTCCAAGGTATGGGTTAACCAGACCTTATTTATCTGTAGTCCTACTGATGGGTATTAATTATTTATGTTAATTTTTGCTGTTGCAAATACTGGACAACAAATGCTGTTGCCCTGGACATTCTTATATATGTTTTCTCATACTTGTTGCATATTTTCATAATGTAAAATCTGGCAAAAAGAAATATTGGGCTACTTGGAAATACACTTTTAAATTTTAATTTAAACTTATCTTATGTACATTGTGCAATGTATTTATTTTTTATTATTATTGAAGTTACTAACAAGGACACTTATCCACTGTCCTATCACATGTCTATTAAGAAACAGAATTTTTTCAGACAGGAAGTTAGAACATCAATAAAGGCTGTTAATTCTCAACATTTTCTACCTCTTATTTTCACCTGTGTACATTCTCAGGCTCAGAAAGAAGAATCTAATTATTCCTTGAGTATCTCTTGTAGCTTTTCCTCCCATATTAGTGTTTTTCTTCTTCTCTACTCACATGTATCATTTTAGCTTATCTGAAATTATCTTGTCCCATAAATAACATGGTTTACTATCCTCAGTTTTCTATCTTTCAAGTATGCAAAACTTGACTTCCTAAATGTCAAACATACTACTTTGTATACGATCATCATATTTTGATTATGTTTAATATAGTTTAATAAATGTCTATTAAGCCAAAGATATCTCTAAAACTGAGAACATTTAGCAGGATTACTCTTCTTTAGGTTTGCTGATGAATGTAG
>SJYQ01010247.1:34539-59223 GCA_006410935.1 Redunca redunca | reverse complement strand
AACTTGTTTTGAAAACACTTGAATACTGAATAATAATTTTTGTAGCTAATTTGTAGAAAATATATTATTCAATTTCATAACCATTAAAATCAGTAGGTATTTTTAATCTCCAACTTCTTTTTTGCAACTTAAATCTACTACTTCCTGTCTAAATGTCAGTGAAAACTTGGGAAATCCACCTATAGTGTACGTGTACTATATATTAAAAATGGCAAATACTACCCACATTGTGATTCTCCATTTATTTCCTATATTTTTCCAGATGGAGACCGTTCCCTATGCTGATCTTAAGCCTTTCAGAATCGTACATTTACCATGTGCGTGCATGTGTGTCAAATTACTTCAGTCGTATCCAATTCTTTGCAAACCTATGGACTATAGCCCTCCAGTATTCTCTGTCCATGGCATTTGTCAGGCAAGAATACTGGAAAGGGTTGCCATACCCCCTTCCAGGGGATCTTCCCGACCCAAAAATTGAATCTGTGTCTCCTGCATCTCCTGCATTGCAGGCATATTCTTTATGGCTGAGGGGCCAGAGATGCCCACACATACCATGTGGAACTTAATATTTTATAAAATCTTTCAGTAGAATTTAGCCTTTGCGACTTGCATACTTTTGTTCTCTGATTCAGCTATTATGTTTGCTTTGGATTTATAGTGACAATTATTGGGCATAAATTAAGTGAACTGAAAATTCTTAATATACAGATACTTCCTCTAATCACCCATTTATGTTCACCTTGTAAGCACAGAGTACAATTGCCTGTAAAAGCGAAAGTGTTAGTCGCTCAGTCAGTTGGAGACTTTGAGAAACCATGGATTGTAGCCCTCCAGTCTCTTCTGTCCATGTGATTCTCTAGGCAAGAATACTGGAGTATGTAGCCATTCCCTTCTCCAGAGAATCTTCCTGACCCAGGACTGAACCCAGGTCTCTATCATTACTGACAAATTCTTTACCATCTGAGCTACCAAAGACCAGACTGTTACTGTAAGGAATTATGCTGATATAGATATATTGCAAAGCTGTTACTGAGAACACCACATTCAGTTCAGTCACTCAGTCATGTCCAACTACTTGTGACCTCATGGACTGCAGCGCACCAGGCTTCCCTGTCCATCACCAACTCCAGGAGCTTACACAAACTCATGTCATTGAGTTGGTGATTCCATCCGACCATCTCATCCTCTGTCATCTCCTTCTCCTCCTGCCTTCAATCTTTCCCAGCATCAGGGTCTTTTCCAATGAGTCAGTTATTCGCATCAGGTGGCCAAAGTATTGGAGTTTCAGCTTCAGCTCAGTCCTTCCAATGAACACCCAGGACTGATCTCCTTTAGGATGGACTGGTTGGATCTCCTTTCAGTCCAAGGGACTCTCAAGAGCCTTCTCCAACACCACAGTTCAAAAGCATCAATTCTTCAGCAATCAGCTTTTTTATACTCCAACTGTCACATCCATATATGACTACTGGAAAATCATAGCTTTGACTAAATGGAACTTTGCCAGCAAAGTAATGTCTCTGCTTTTTAATATGCTGTCTAGGTTTGTCACAGCATTTCTTCCAAGGAGCAAGTGTCTTTTAATTTCATGACTGCAGTCACCATATGCAGTGTTTTTAGAGCCCAAGAAACTAAAGTCTGTCACAATTTCCATTGTTTCCCAATCTATTTTCCATAAAGTGATGGAACCAGATGCTATAATCTTAGTTTTCTGAATGATAAGCTTTAAGCCAACTTTTTCACTCTCCTCTTTTACTTTCATCAAGAAGCACTTCAGTTCCTCTTCACTTTCTGCCATAAGGGTGGTGTCATCTGAATATCTAAGGTTATTGATATTTCTCCCTGCAATCTTTATTCCAGCCTGTGCTTAATCAAGCCCAGCATTTCACATGATGTGCTGTGCATATAAGTTAATAAGCAGGGTGACAATATACTGCCTTGACATTCTCCTTTCCTGATTTGGAACAAGTCTGTTGTTTAATGTCCAGTTCTAACCGTTGATTCTTGGCCTGCATACAGATTTCTCAGGAAGCAGATAAAGTGGTCTGGTATTCACTCTCTTCAAGAATTTTCTACAGTTTTTTGTGATCCACACAGTCAAAGGCTTTGGCGTAGTCAATAAAGCAGAAGTAGATGTTTTTCTGGAACTCTCTTGCTTTTTTAATTATCCAACGGATGTTGACAATTTGACCTCTGCTTCCTCTGCCTTTTCTAAATCCTGCTTGAACATCTGGACGTTCTCAGTTCATGTACTGTTGAAGCCTGGCTTGGAGAATTTTGAGCATTACTTTGCTAGCATGTGAAATGAGTGCAATTGTGTGGTAGTTTGAACATTCTCTGGCATTGAATTTCTTTGGGATTGGAGTGACAACTGACCATTTCTAGTCCTGTGGCCACTGCTGAGTTTTCCAAATTCAGGTATGACCTAAAGTAAATCACTTACTATCCCTTACAGTGGAAGTGACAAATAAATTCAAGGATTAGATCTGATAGAGTGCCTGAAGAACTATGGATGGAGGTTTGTGACATTGTACAGGAGGCAGTGATCAAAACCACACTCGAGAAAAAGAAATTCAAAAAAGCAAAATGGTTGTCTGATGAGGCCTTACAAATAGCTGAGAAAGGAAGGGATCCTAAAGGCAAAGCAGAAAAGGAAATATATATACCCATTTGAATGCAGAGTTCCAAATAATAACACAGAGAGATAAGAAAGCCTTCCTCAGTGATCAATGCAAAGAAATAGAGGAAATCAATAGAATAGGAAAGACCAGAGATCTCTTCAAGAAAATGAGATATCAAGGGAATATTTCATGTAAAGATGGGCACAATGAAGGACTGAAATGGTATGGACCTAAAAGAAGAAGATATTAAGAAGAGGTGGCCACCATACACAGAAAAATATACAAAAAGATCTTCAGATCTTCATGACCCCGATAACCACGATGGTGTGATCACTCACCTGCAGCCAGACATCCTGAAATGAGAAGTCAAGTGGGCCTTAGGAAGGATCGCTATGAACAAAACTAATGGTGGTGTTGGAATTGCAGTTGAACTATTTAAAATCCTAAAAGATGTTGCTGTGAAAGTGCTGTACTCAGTATGCCAGCAAATTTGAAACACTACATTAATACTTATTTTGTATTTATATGAATACTTATTTGGGGATATAGTTATTCATTAACAATGGTGATATTCAATTGTACTCTTTTAAAACACTAGAAGAGTAGATTATTTCTTGAAGGACAACCATATTATACTTGGGTTTTGCATGTTCCATTTATCCCTTTGTTTAGTCAAGAGACCCCTTTATTCATGCACTGAGTCTTTAGTATCTTTGTAGCTTTGTAGTTTATACAACACCAAAAAATGCCTTGTGTGCTTTGTATTGTTCTTAGTTGCTCAGTCATATCTGACTCTTTGAGATCCCAAGGACTATAGCCTACCAGGCTTCTCTGTCCTTGGGATTCTCCAGGCAAGAATACTAGAGTGGATTGCCATGCCCTCCTCCAGAGGATCTTCCCAACCCAGGGATCGAACCCACGTCTCCCACATTGCAGGCAGATTCTTTTCTGTCTGAGCCACCAGGGAAGCCCAAACAGTGCCTTATTAAGGCTTAAACGTTTGTTGAGGCTTAAGCCCAGTCATACTATGACTGGACTTCTGCAAGGCTGCAATCCAAGTGTTGACTTTGCCATCTGTCTGGTTGAAGCCTTCATTTTCTTCTGGCTCCTCTGGAGGTTTCTCTCATTTCCTTTTTCATGTCGATCTCAGAACATGTCACAGTCTTTTTCAAAGACATCTCAGTTCAGTTCAGTCACTCAGTCATGTCTGACTCTTTTCAACCCCATGAATCGTAGCACCCCAGGCCTCGCTGTCCATCACCAACTCCTGGAGTTCACTCAGACTCATGTCCATCGAGTCAGTGATGCCATCCAGCCATCTTATCCTCTGTCATCCACTTCTCCTCCTGCTCCTAATCCCTCCCAGCATCAGAGTCTTTTCCAGTGAGTCAACTCTTGGCATGAGGTGGCCAAAGTACTGGAGTTTCAGCTTTAGCATCATTCCTTCCAAAGAACACCCAGGGCTGATCTCCTTCAGAATGGACTGGTTGGATCTCCTTGCAGTCCAAGGGACTCTCAAGAGTCTTCTCCAACACCACAGTTCAAAAGCGTCAGTTCTTTGTCGCTCACCTTTCTTCACAGTCCAACTCTAATATCTATACATGACCACCGGAAAAACCATAGCCTTGACTAGATGGACCTTAGTCGGCAGAGTAATGTCTTTGCTTTTGAATATGCTATCTAGGTTGGTCATAACTTTCCTTCCAAGGAGTAAAGACATCTCTAGTGTATGACATAACTCCAAAGAATTACCTAAACCATTGATCCCTTTGGGGCATACTGAGTTGTTTACTACTAACAGAGAATTGACAGCAGTACTTCTGAAGGAGCATGGAGATGTTCAATGTGGTGGTGGTTGTAGTAGAGGATAATTGTTACTATCTATTTCAGGTTTAAAAACACAGTGGATTTATTTATAATCTTGTGGCAGACACTGTTGCTTTTCTACTCCAAAAACATTTCTGATCACATCTCTTGTACTACTTCCCTCGATATCACCTAGAAAGCCAGAGTGTCATTTTCCCAGTCCCCTTGCAGCTACCTGTGGGCAAATGGCTCAGTTTTAGCACACAATAAATAAGCAGATAAGTTTGGGGGTGGAAGTGCTTTGGGGAAAGACACTACATTGTTTTTTTTTTTTAATTAAAACAAAGCCATACCTGGTATATCCCTTCTCTCTTTTCTAGCTTAAAGGCAAAAACCATCTTGCAATATTGCTGAATATTTAAGATAATCAGAAAAATGTCAGAAGTAATGCTTTTGAGCAGCTGAAAGGATGGCAGTAACTTTTTACATCTGTAGGAGTTTTTAGATTCTTGGAGCTAAATGAAAGCTGAACTAAGAGAAGAGTTTATAATGTAAACCAGAGAAATAACACTAAGAATATATAGTATTTAGATAGTCATGGATAAAATAATTAATAAATGCTGACCTTAAATTGTTAAAGAGATCTGTTATACAAATTCCCAGTAGATGACTTCTTTTCCAGTGTTTTTTTTTTTTTTTCTTTTAGTTTTTTATTATCTATTTATTTATTTATTTTTACTTTACAATAGTGTATTGGTTTTGCCATACATCAACATGAATCCGTCACAGGTACACATGTGTTCCCCATCCTGAACCTTCCTTCCTCCTCCCTCCCCGTACCATCCCTCTGGGTCATCTCAGTGCATCAGGCCCAAGCGTCCAGTATCATGCATCGAATAGGACAGTCTTTTGGACTCTGTGGGAGAGGGCGAGGGTGGGATGATTTGGGCAAAGGGCATTGAAACATGTATAATATCATATATGAAATGAATCTCCAGTGTTTGTTAAACTTTACTGTCTATTTGCATTACCTCGGGATCTTGGCCAAATACACGTTCTGATTCTGTAGGATTGTCATGGGAAATGATATTCTACATTTCTCACAAGCTCCCAGGTGATGACAGTACTAGGGGTCCACAGGCTATACTGTGAGTCATGAGTTCTATAGCCATCATTTTTTCCTGCTATCTGATTTCTATTCATTACAATAAAAAAAGCTACCACTTATCTCATGGAGGACAAGGGCTTGGTCTTTTAAATTCATTGCTGTACCCTCATTGTCCACCTTGTTTTCTTGTAAGTGATGAATGTTGTGTAAGTGCTTATTTAAGGAATACATGTGGATTGTCAATACAAAAATGAACTGTTCCCTTATTGGGAACATGAGCTTATGGGTTCAGGAAATAATGGGAGCTGACTAAATGGAAGGGCTGTGTGAAAAAGCTCTATGCAAATATTTAGGAGAATTATGTGGAGAGATATTAACTCAAGGGTGGGTTTTTTAAGGTGAGGATTTATAGCATGTTTGTACTCTGATGGGAAGGATTCCTTATAGCAGAAAACTCATAGTACAGAAGTAAAAGGAACTTGCTAAAATATATTGGTGTCATGCTGAAGAGATTAGATAGGTTGTAGCAACCAAGTTACTACAGTTTAACTACACTGTCAGACTTTATTTTTTTTGGCTCCAAAATCACTGCAGATGGTGATTGCAGCCATGAAATTAAAAGACACTTACTCCTTGGAAGGAAAGTTATGACCAACCTAGATAGCATATTCAAAAGCAGAGATATTACTTTGCCAACAAAGGTCCATCTAGTCAAGGCTATGGTTTTTCCAGTGGTCATGTATGGATGTGAGAGTTAGACTGTGAAGAAAGCTGAGTGCCAAATTGATGCTTTTGAACTGTGGTGCTGAAGAAGTCTCTTGTGAGTCCCTTGGACTGCAGGGAGATCCAACCAGTCTGTCCTAAAGGAGATCAGTCCTGGATGTTCATTGGAAAGGCTGATGCTGAAGCTGAAACTCCAATACTTTGGCCACAATACAAAGAGTTGACTCTTTGGAAAATACCCTGTTTCTGAGAGGGATTGGGGGCAGGAGGAGAAGGGGATGACAGAGGATGAAATGGCTGGATGGAATCACCGACTTGATGCACATGAGTTTGGGTGAACTCCGGAAGTTAGTGATGGACAGGGAGGCCTGGCGTTCTGTGATTCATGGGGTGACAAAAAGTCGGACACAACTGAGTGATTGAACTGAACTGAACTGATTAACCAAATAGAGAAAAAAGTTTAAAAGCAAGCATATTTCACTGATAGAAATTGGAGTGAAAATAAGTATGTACATATAGATGTTAATACAAGTAGTTTGTTGTGATGGGAAGGTATTTAAATTCATTTAATATCTTCAAGGTTTTCTATGACTGAGGATGCATGGTCAGTTGTTTGGAGGAAAGAAGGGACTGATATTTTTAATAAGAAGATAATATAAGGGTTAAAATTAAGATGAATAGCATAAATGGATCTATGGGGGAAATGTGAATATACAATTTCTCCCATTATTAAGATCATTATTGATTTTTGCCTAGTTTTTATGCATTTTTCTCTTTTTCTAAGTGGTTATCAAATTCAGTCAGACTGTAACATGAGTGACCAATATTTGAATTTCTACTATAGAAGAAACAAATCATTTGTAGGTAGCATATTGTTCATAAATATTACAATTTTTCTTTTGCAAAATTAGGTCTAAAAAATTAGGTCTATTCTAAAAAGTTTTGTATATATTAGTTACAGTGCTTAGAGTGCTTTGAGTAGGATAGGACAAAGATATAGTTTTAAAATATATGCCACATAAAATCATTTTTTTCTCTATACCATTCTGTTCCATTTGTTGTAAGTTTCATTTATGTCACAGTTTTAATTGGATGCTATTTTAGTTTGCTTGGACTGCAGTGACAAATACCACAGACTAAGTGACTTAACCAAAATTTATTTCTTACAATTCCAGAAGGTAGAAATCTGAGATCAAGGTTTGGTTTCTTCTGAGGCCTCTTTCCTTGATACATAGATGGCTGTCTTCTCCTTCTATCATTACATGGTCCTTTCTCTATGTGTGTCTGTGCTAGTCTCTTCTTCTTTTAAGGATACCAGGTATATTGGATTAGGGCCCATACTAAAAAGCTGAATTTAACTTATTCTTAAAAAAAAAACTTTCCAAATACAGTCACCCTAAGGTACTGGGATTGTTGTTTCTTAATCACTAAGTCATGTCCAACTCTTTGTGACCCCATGGACTGTAGCTCACCAAGCTCCTCTGTCTATGGGACTTCACAGGCAAGCTTACTGAAGTAGGTTGCCATTTCCTTCTCCAGGGGATCTTCCCAACCCAGAGACTCATCCCAAGTCTCCTGTATTAGCAGGTGGGTTCCCCATCACTGAGCCACCCAGGGGGTTCTGTATTAAATGTATGAATTTGACGCGTACTCAACTGACACACAGAAACAATGAGAAAACTAAATGGGACACAGTCTATGTGTGTTTGTGTGCATGTGGAAGGCTGTTTTCCACAGCTTCCAAACAGCAGCTTCTAAAGCATTTCCTATTATTTATTTGGATATGCATCATCCTAATGATGTGCATCTTATTTCAAACCTAAAATTAATAGAGATCTGAAAATGTGGAATATATGCTGGTAAGAGTAAATTTAAAAAATTGTAAATTCCCATCATGTAACATGGTGCAGGGAAAGAGAATATTTGATAGATATTTTTTACTTTAAGTAGTAATTTCACTTAATTTTTTATTTATTGCAAATGATTCTATTTTATAAAATGGTCTGCTAAAATTGCTTTCAGCTAGTAAGTCATTACAGTGAGCTTGTCGATTTTGTTTTTGTCCCATCTAAGGAAGCGTTCATTCTCCTGTATCAACATTCAGACCATCTAAATTGCAAAGCTTGCTCTAATGTTTTTTAAGTCACCTCTTCTGATTAATTAAGTCCTTAGCACTATCACTATTTACAGTTATCAGGCAGACAATGGAAATGAAATCTTTTCAAATAAAAAAACTTTGTGGCCTCAGGGAAGTGTGAGCCATAGAGACAATAATACAAATCAACAAAATGAGTGCTTAGCATGATACTGTGTTAATATTTGTTTCAAAAAGAGTTATTCTAAGAAAGGAAAAGGAAACTAGCATCCTTATATATGGAATATAATTAGGGAAATCAATTACTTCAAGTTTTCCATTCCCTCATTATTTGCATTATTTTGTAGCAGTAATTCATTATGCACACTCATAAATAAAAATACATTTTTCAGCAATGAATAAGGAAAATTTGGATTATTCACCATTTAATATCATCTCTTATATTTATGTCATGAAGTTAGTCATTCTCTCCGTAGCTTAAAGTCAATCCTTCACTTTTGGCATTTTCCTCATTTATAATGGTGGCACCAAATATTTCTCATAAATAGCATTCAAAACTCTTGGAGTTTTTCACTTATAGTCAAATTATATCATTGTAAGAGATTCTTTGAAAGCAGTGGACATGGTTATAATATTGATACTTAAATTTAAACCTAACAAATTGAATGCCCAATGAAGACTTGTTGAATGGCAGAATTCCCTCAGACCAGTAGGATTCTAAAGCTAAACTGGTATTTTCATCATAAATCTTAATTCATCAATTATTAGATTAGTACTTGAGTTAATTATTTCCACAGGTGTCTAATTTAGCTTCCCAAGAAAGCTCACAAGTTTATGTATCAGTACATGGTTAATATGTAGCATATTTACTCTGCATTTTATAATTCATACATGTTTTGAAGGAGCATAGCAGCATACTAAAGAAGTGAGGTAGGAAAGCAGCCAGTGTAGTATGTCAGGGGAGTATAATCTGTGGACCTTTTAAAAGCAATAATAAGCCTACTAATTTGAGTTTACTTTTCATTATCACCATGTTTATTGATTCTAAACAATATCAGTAGTAAAATCTTCACTCCCACAGCTCCTGCCTTGGAAAAGTACTAAGGAAGAAGTCTATAGACATTAATTATTATATAGTTCCTTTGTAGCATCTTACTTGCATCACATTCCTGAAGGAAAGTGTGAACTTTCCATAAGGAACAAACATTCATAAACTAAAGTTATGAACAGTTTTAATTAGGAGACTATGGCAAGACAAAATATTGAATGAGTAAGTAATCAATAAATAGCAATTTTTTAATAAGTTATTTTTGCAAATTTACAATGCAGGAAAAAGTACAATTAAAAATAGTATATGTAATCTGATTACTTCTTAAAATTATTAGAACATATAAATGAAACCCGGTATACCTGAGTTTGAGTATGCTCTGGGAGTTGGTGATGAACAGGGAAGCCTGGAGTGCTGCAGTCCATACAGTCGCAAGGAGACAGGACTGAGCAACGGAACTGAACTGATACTTCTTTACAGTTTTCTACTTTATTATTTATCTTTAATTATTATTTTTATTCAGTAGTTAGTGGGTGGATGCTTTTTGTAGTTTTAAAAATGTTTTATTAAAAATAACATAAATATCAAAGTACAAATACTAAGCATTACTAATACTATACAACACTAGCTTTAAAAGCCAATGAACTGGTTTATATATATATATTTTGTTATCTTTTTTTATTTACAATAATCTATTTTTTAAAATTTTGATTTTTATTTTTTAACACCAAAAACATCTTGTATTAGGGTATAACCAATTAACAATGTTGTGGTAGTTTCAGGTGAAACCAAAGGGACTCAGCCATACATACACATGTATCTGTTCTCCCTCAAAGCCCCCTCCCATCCAGGCTGGCACTCTGCTCAGTGTTATGGGCTATTTTTATATCAACTGAATACTTTCCTGTATGTTTTACCAGTTTTAGCTATGACTGTTTTCATTTTTCATACATACTCTCATAGCACTCGACTGATGCACACCCTCATCAAACGGATCTATTACATTTCTGTATGTACATGTCTGATTCCTCACTTAGACATAAATTCCTCAAGAATATATCTGAATCTCTTTTGGGGACTGACATAGGGCAATGCATATGTTGAATAACTATTTACTGAATCATTGTTGAAAAAAATTGCACTCTCACAGGAAAAGTAGAAAATAGGATAATAAAACTAAAGAAAATGAAAATTCCAAAATCTCTGACTAGAAGAAAACACTTTTTATGCGTGTCAGCATGTATTCATCAGATGTTATATTTATGTGTATGTTATAAAAGGATTCAGAGTATGGATACTGTTTTATAAATTGTGTTTAAATCCTAACATACTGTTTTTCCATTATTACTCCACAAATTCTGCAAAAGTCACAGTCAACACATACATGTTATTCTATTGTAAATATAAAATTTATGCATTAAACTCATCTTATTAAGAAGAAGGCAATGGCAACCCACTCCAGTACTCTTGCCTGGAAAATCTCGTGGATGGAGGAGCCTGGTAGGCTGTAGTCCATGGTGTCATGAAGAGTCGGATGCTTACTGAGCGACTTCACTTTCACTTTTCACTTTCATGCATTGGAGAAGGAAATGGCAACCCACTCCAGTGTTCTTGCCTGAAGAATCCTGGGGATGGTGGAGCCTGGTGGGCTACCATCTGTGGGGTCGCACAGAGTCAAACAGGACTGAAACGACTTAGCAGCATCTTATTAAAATATTACTTGCTATTATAAACAATAATATTCTACAATAATTATATCTATAAACAAATTTCTCTACCAATTTTTACCGATTATTTAGTATAAAATTTTATTGGTGACTTTTCATAGCAAAGGGTATGTATGAGGCCATTTTATATATGAAATTTTATGGTTGCCTCACACATATAGGTACCTAATTCCCATAAGATTTTCAAGGGTCTGTGAAAATAATTAAATCAAAAAGGGAACAGTGAGTTAGTTTTAAAAATGTTTAAAGCAACAAAACAAAAATGAATAATTACCATAAAGGTAGCATTATTAATTTAATAAAATGACTACATTTAATATTGCTAAAATTTAATATTGTAGAGACACTTTTTTACTAAAGTTTCTTACTTCATAATAAAGTTTAGGTAGGCGTAATAGTTACATTCCACACAGGCGAGTAAGTTTATTAGTAACATTTTAAGATTATTCAAGTATTTATAGCAGAAGTATTATCATTAAACTAAACATGGTTGTATTTTTATATATTTGATGAGAAACGCTGGACTGGAAGAAACACAAGCTGGAATCAAGATTGCTGGGAGAAATATCAATAACCTCAGATATGCAGATGATACCACCCTTATGGCAGAAAGTGAAGAGGAACTAAAAAGCCTCTTGATGAAAGTAAAAGAGGAAAGCACAAAAGTTGGCTTAAAGCTCAACATTCAGAAAACAAAGATCATAGGATCCGGTCCTATCACTTCATGGGAAATAGATGGAGAAACAGTGGAAATAGTGTCAGACTTTTTTTTTTGGTCTCCAAAATCACTGTAGATGGTGATTGCAGCCATGAAATTAAAAGATGCTTACTCCTTGGAAGAAAAGTTATGACCAACCTAGATAGCATACTTAAAAACAGTGATATTACCTTGCTGACTAAGGTCTGTCTAGTCAAGGCTATGGTTTTTCCAGTAGTCATGTATGGATGTGAGAGTTGGACTGGGAAGAAGGCTGAGCACCAAAGAATTGATGGTTTTGAACTGTGGTGTTGGAGAAGACTCTTGAAAGTCTCTTGGACTTCAAGGAGATCCAACCAGTCCATTCTGAAGGAGATCAACCGTGGGATTTCTTTGGAAGGAATGATGCTAAAGCTGAAGCTCCAGTACTTTGGCCACCTTATGCGAAGAGCTGACTCATTGGAAAAGACTCTGATGCTGGGAAGGATTGGGGGCAGGAGGAGAAGGAGACGACCGAGGATGAGATGGCTGGATGGCATCACTGACTTGATGGATGCGAGTCTGAGTGAACTCCAGGAGTTGGTGATGGACAGGGAGGCCTGGCGTGCTGCAGTTCATGGGGTTGCAAAGAGTTGGACACGACTGAGTGACTGAACTGAACTGAACTGATGTAGAGTAGGATCTCTAAAAGCAAGGCACATTACGATCTATAGATTTTTTTCATAATTTAGTTAAAGTTTGGTGGACTTTCAATGTGATAATTTCTACTGTTAGTGAAGTGATTCAGTTATACATCTATACATTGTTTTTCATATTCTCTTTCATTATGGTTTATCATGGTATATTGAATATAGTTCCCTGTAATATGCAATAAGACCTTATTTACTGAAGTTCTATGAAGTTTTAAAAGTGGCCCAGGGTATGTAAGGGCTTCCTTGGTGGCACAGTGGTAAAAAATCCACCAGCCAATGCTGCAGGTGTAAGAGACACAGGTTTGATCCCTGGGTCGAGAAGATCCCATGAAATAGGCAATGGCAACCTGCTCCAGTATACTTGCGTAAAAAATTCCAAGGACAGAGGAGCCTGGCAGGCTATAGTCCATGGGGTCGCAGTGTGGGACAAAAAAAAAAATAAATAAATAACATAAAAAAGAAAAAACTGTAGGACAAAACTGAACAACTGCTCAAATGCACACACACACACACACACACACACACACACACACACAGAGGGTATGTTGATATTTAAGATGATGATATATATTACTATCAGAAGATTGTACTGAATTATAAAAATTTTTTAAAAATTGTCATGCAGATCAATGGAATGAATTTTGGGGCTACATTAGATCCAGATCTCACTGCAATTTCCTAAGAGAAATCTGATGTTGATCTCCATCCCAAAGAACAATTCTGTTTTAAGAAATTTTATTGTTGATAATGAAGCAACACATTATCCTTCAGAGAGAAGATGACAGTTCATTTAAAATAGTAACACTTCATAACACTGCTTTATTGAAATGGGTCCCCCTCCCCCACAAGCAATCATGTGCAACTTCAAATAATAAAGGGAATAAAAACATAAATGGAATGGGGATAGAAACTTTAGTTTGTCAAGATGATGTGTCCCATGTCAATTTTCCTTTTTCCTTGTGATGAGAACTAAGGCTTTACTCTCTTAAAAACCTTCATATATGACATACAGCAGTGTTCAACATATTTCTCATATTGTACATTATATCCATGGGTTTCCCTGGAGGCTCAGCAGTAAATAATCCATCCACAATTCAGGAGCCACAGGAGACGTGGATTCAATCCCTGGCTCAGGAAGATCCCCTGGAGTAGGGCATGGAATCCCATTTCAGTATTCTTGCCTGGAGAATCCCATGGAAGGAGGGGCCTGGTAGACTAACAGTCCTTGGGGTTGCAGAGTCAGACATGACTGAGCTACTAAGCACACATTGCCACTACATCGTTAGTCCGTATTTATCTTACAGCTGGAATTCTATATTCTTGACCACCTTCATCCAATTTTCCCTTCTCCAACACATTACCTATTCAGTTCAGTTCAGTTC
Organism: Redunca redunca; assembly: GCA_006410935.1. Taxonomy (NCBI): domain Eukaryota; kingdom Metazoa; phylum Chordata; class Mammalia; order Artiodactyla; family Bovidae; genus Redunca; species Redunca redunca. The sequence goes on along the minus strand of SJYQ01010247.1, from coordinate 45,327 downwards.
AGTTCAGTTCAATTCAGTTGCTCAGTCATGTCAGACTATTTGCGACTCCATGAACTGCAGTATGCTAGGCCGCCATGTCCATCAACAACTCCCGGAGTCCACCCAAACCCATGTCCATTGAGTCGGTGATGCCATCCAACCATCTCATCCTCTGTCGTCCCCTTCTCCTCCTGCTCTCCAGCATCAGGGTCTTTTCAAATGAGTCAGCTCTTTGTATCACATGGCCAAAGTATTAGAGTTTCAGCTTCAACATCAGTCCCTCCAATGAACACCCAGGACTGATCTCCTTTAGGATGGAATTGTTGGATCTCCTTGCAGTCCAAGGAACTCTCAAGAGTCTTCTCCAACATCATGGCTCAAAACATCAATTCTTTGGTGCTCAGCTTTCTTTATAGTCCAACTCTCACATCCATACAGGACCACTTGGAAAATCATAAACTTGACTAGATGGACCTTTGTTGGCAAAGTAATGTCTCTGTTTTTTAATATGCTGTCTACGTTGGTCATAACTTCCCTTCCAAGGAACAAGTATCTTTTAATTTCATGGCTGCAATCACCATCTGCAGTGATTTTGGAGTCCAGAAAAATAAAGTCAGCCACTGTTTTCACTGTTTCCCCATCTATTTGTCATGAAGTGATGGGACTGGATGCCATGATCTTAGTTTTCTGAATGTTGAGCTTCAAGCCAACTTTTTCACTCTCTTCTTTCACTTTTATCAAGAGGCTCTTTAATTCTTCTTCACTTTCTGCCATAAGGGTGGTGTCATCTATATCTGAGGTTATTGATATTTCTCCCAGCAATCTTGATTCCAGCTTGTGTTTCTTCCAGTCCAGCGTTTCTCATGATGTACTCTGCATATGAGTTAAATAAGCAGGGTGACAATATACAGCCTTGACAATATACTCCTTTTCCTATTTGGATCCAGTATATTGTTCCATGTCTAGTTCTAACTGTTACTTCCTGACCTGTATACAGGTTTCCCAAGAGGCAGGTCAGGTGGTCTGGTATTCCCATTTCTTTCAGAATTTTCTACAGTTTATTGTGATCCATAGAGTTAAAGGCTTTGGCATAGACAATAAAGCAGAAATATATGTTTTTCTGGAACTCTCTTGCTTTTTCCATGATCCATCAGATGTTGGTAATGTGATCTCTAATTTCTCTGCCTTTTCTAAACCCAGCTTGAACATCTGGAAGTTCACAGTTCATGTATTGTTGAAGCCTGCCTTGGAGAATTTTGAGCATTACTTTACTAGCGTGTGAGATGAGTGCAATTGTGTGGTAGTTTGAGCATTTTTTGGCATTACTTTTTTTGGGATTGAAATGAAAACTGACTTTTCCAGTCCTGTGGCTACTGCTGAGTTTTCCAAATTTGCTCACATATTGACTGCAGCTCTTTCAGAGCACCACATTTTAGAATTTGAAATAGCTCAATTGGAATTCCATCTCCACTAGCTTTGTTCATCGTGATGCTTCCTAAGGCCAACCTGACTTCACATTCCAGGAACTCCAGCCCTAGGTGACTGGGAGTGATCACACCCTCGTGATTATCTGGGTCATGAAGATCTTTTTTGTACAGTTCTTCCTTGTATTCTTGCCACCTCTTCTTAATATCTTTTGCTTCTGTTAGGTCCATACCCTTTCTGTCCTTTATCGAGCCCATCTTTGCATGAAATGTTCCTTTGGTATCTCTAATTTTCTTAAAGACATCTCTAGTCTTTCCCATTCTGTTGTTTTCCTCTATTTTTTTTGCATTGATTGCTGAGGAAGGCTTTCTTATCTCTCCTTGCTATTATTTGGAACTCTGCATTCAGATGCTTATATCTTTCCTTTTCTCCTTTGCTTTTCACCTCTCTTCTTTTCACAGCTATTTGTAAGGCCTCTCCAGACAGCCATTTTGCTTTTTTGCATTTCTTTTCCATGGGGATGGTCTTGATCCCTGTCTCCAGTACAATGTCATGAACCTTAGTCCATAGTTCATCAGGCACTCTGTCTACCAGATCTAGTCCCTTAAATCTATTTCTCACTTCCACTGTATAGTCATAAATGACTTGATTTAGGTCATACCTGAATGGTCTAGTGGTTTTCCCCACTTTCTTCTGTTAAGTCTGAATTTGGCAATAAGAAGTTCATGATCTCAGCCACAGTCAGCTCCCAGTCTTGTTTTTGCTGACTGTATAGAGATTCTCCATCTTTGGCTGCAAAGGATATAATCATTCTGATTTTGGTGTTGACCATCTGGTGATGTCCATGTGTAGAGTCTTCTCTAGTGTTGTTGGAAGAGGGTGTTTTCTATGACCGGTGCGTTCTCTTGGCAGAACTCTGTTAGGCTTTGCCCTGCTTCATTCTGTACTCCAAGGCCAAATTTGCCTGTTACTCCAGGTGTTTCTTGACTTCCTACTTTTGCATTCCAATCCCCTATAATGAAAAGGACACCTTTTTTTTTTGGGGTGTTAGTTCTAGCAGGTCTTGCTATAGTAACCACAAATCCATTTTTCTATGAGGTGTTGGTTTATTTTTGAAGTATAATTGACCTAAAATATTATGTTAGTTTCTATTACAGAGCATACAGATTTAATATTTCTATACATTTCCAAATGATCTTCTTGATAATTCCAGCTACCATTTGTCACCATACAAAGTTATTGCATAATTATTGACTCTGTTTCCCATGCTGTACATTTCATACTCATGACTCATTGATTTCACACCTAGAAATTTATGCCTTTTAATCACCCTCACTTATTTTTCTCTTTGTCTGTTTGTCTTTCTCCATACCAATTTTCAGAGAATGAATGATGTCTTTGATTCAGTGTAGTATATCAAGGATTAGCATAACACCATCCTACAAATAGCTGGTTAATTTCTCTTACATTTGATTTCTCAGACCTATAAATTACCTTCTTTTCTATTCTATCAATGGCAGGTCTGAGGAGATCTGAAAGAAAGATTATGCCAGTACCTACTTTAGGAGCAGAGATATCAAATGCCTATCTAGAAATCAAGTAGGGGTGAATGAGGAGAGTGAACTGACAAGAAGTGCAAAGGAATGTACCTATTGAATGGGTGGTAAGGATAGGCTAAAGGGCACATACTAGTTTGCTTTAAACCAACCAGTGACTTTGTTTAACACTTAGGAATGATACTTAAATTATTTTATTTCACCCTGACTATGTCTCCAACTTTAGCTTGAACTATTTTTGTGTTCACCAAATACTAACATATTTTCTATTTCAAGCATCTTTGTCTTTATAGAGTAGATTTATAGAATTCTATCCCTCATATTTCCTACATAATAAACACTTTCCTATCACCTCTTCCATGAGTTACTTCCTAAAAAAATTACTTAACATTTCTATGTCCATTACTTTGTCCCACTGCATTCAACTTATGTTTCTATCAAAGCATCTAAGTCAGAGTTACTTAACCTTGGCACTATTCACATTTTGGACATGATGAAGCTTGTTTGAGAGGACTGTCCTATTCAGTGTAAGACAAGAGATGCATTAAACATCCCTGGTTTCCCACTCTCTAGCATGCCAGTAGCATCCCATCCAATTCTGGCAACAAAATGTGTCTCCAGATGTTGCTAATCACACCCAGTGACAAAATTACCTCTGGTTGAAATCGCTGATTTAGATCTATTTTTTTCTATTGCACTTCCTTACTCAGATGCTTTTCATCTCCTCTGATAGTATCTCCCCTTGAGAGTAAACATCACTCTGTCTGACTTATCCCCCACACCTATGGCAGGACCAGACTCTAAGAAAATGCTTAAGTAAAGTATACACTATAAAAAATGAACTTATCCTTAAATCATATTGGCTATTGAAAGCTCACAGTTAAATTCTTCCCAGGAATTGCCCTGACTGAAGGATACCTAAGGATACCCTTTTGCTGGGAGCAGATTGCATCTGTTCATATTTATGTAAAAGGCCAGGCTCATTTCAGGTCATGTTTCAGAAGTCATACCAGCACCTGAATTTGCAGGATTAACTGACACCTCTGTCACAGCTGTATCACAGTTTACTCTCTCTCTGCACAATTCTGTTTTCCTTATAATTTCACAGAGGTGTTCTCAGTTGCACTCCCTAATAAATCTTCTTTACAGATGTGTAGGAAACCCATCCTATACAGAAGGTAGTCCCTTACTTTGAAAACTCACAAAGTCTGTTGCTTTTCTGTCCCTTTAAGTATGAAGATGATCAGTGAAAGGAAACATTAAAAATATGCCATTGATAGTCATATCAATGGAGATGCAAAATACCCTTCTTAGAAACATCATATATTATATTAAGTGTAAAGTATTAGCCTTTTCAATATAAGGAAAAAAAATCATTAGTGACCAGGAAAAAAAGAGTCATTTTCCTCTATTGACACTGTAAGTCAAAATAGTTCCTTACCTGCTTTAGAGAACAGTGTTTACTATGTTAGCTTGAGGGTTGTTTTATTTATTTATTTTTTTGCTTCATAATAATTACCCTTTATTCTAATAAAATAAAAAAAAGGGGAAAGGAAAAGAAACAAAAAAGAAAAGAGAAAAAAATTTCACCAGCCAAAATTCTTGAGTTTGGCCACGATCTAGCATAGTAAGATATTTAAGGAAATAAAACTAATTTCCGTTTCACAAACATCATTTATATCCATACCACAAACTGTTTTATATCTTAGTCATGATCACAAGTTAGTCACAATGTTGTTTCTAACATAAAATCCAATTCCTGTATTATCTTTATTACTTTCCCTAATTTTAGAATCATTCCCTGGCAGTCTTAACATTTATAATTTTTCATTCCTTATTCTTAAAAGTTTAAATATATCTTCTTGGAATGAAAAACTTTCACTATCTCACCATTGCAAGGCCATAAATTAAATTTAAAAGTGTTATGGCAATTTCAAAGCAAATAAAAAATATAAAGCTGGAAATCATCAAATATAGTGNAACTGCATTGTTGGATATTTCAATGATCAACTGTTATATGGATTCATATTTACTATTGTTCAGAGAGTACACAAGAAATTAAATGAAAAAGGTGAATGAGGCATGACAAATGGAAAAAGGAATTAGACATATTTTTGTGTTATTATTATGTAAGGGATTTTATTATCATTTTTTATGGTTTGACCTTCAATCACTTGATTTTGATCCTACACTACTCCTAGAAAGTTTCTGCTGCAACAAACCGATTCAACTTCAGACATAATGAGTTGTGCCTTTCTTAATTATGACCACCTGCTATCAAGGAAGTCAAAACAAATGAGAAATAGATTAAAGAAAAAATTTGGTGGCAACACCCATGTGTAACATTTGAAACTGTATTTAGATAGACAAGAGTTTATTTCTCTTTAAATTTTAGTTTTCATTGAGTTATCCAGGAAGAAGAATGATAAAATTGTCCCTTGCTGTCCATAGATGTGGAACCCATAGATATCAAGAGCCGAGTATCCTATGCCATTTTACATAAAGGACTTGAGCATCCATGGATTTTAATATCCACTGGAATCCTGGAATCAGTCTCCCATAGATGCCGAGGGACTACTGTGGAGGTATATGTATTTGGGCTTCTTGGAGAGAAGCGAGCACTTAGTCTTTCTCTTCCATCCAGAAAGTAATGTTTTGTACTAACCTGTACCTTGATCCTCTAAAGGACCCCCCCACCACACTCACACACACACACACACACACACAGCATTTGCTGCTAGGTGTGGTAATAGTTCAATAGTCCATTGCTGTAAAAAAAAAAAAAAAGAATCCAAATAAACTTAAATTCTTTGTTCTCCATTAGGATATACATTTCTCCTGGCCTCTCACACTGTCTAGCACATTCTCTCTTTTGCCACTTCCCTCACTTTTTTCTCTCACACACATATGTCCCCTTTTTATTCTTCTCTCTGCCTCTTCCCTCTTTCTCACTTGCTCCCATGTTCTCACAGCCTCTCAATCTCCATCTCTCACACACTCCCGCTTCCTGGCACTCTCACACACTCCCACATCCTTAACTCTTCTCTGTGCTCATGCACACTTTCTGTTTCTTGTTTATACCCCTCTTTCTCATTCTCTTCCACATCATCTCCTATTTTTAAAATAGCATCCTCTTAACTGCTCTCTTTCTCTTACCTCTCTGATTCACTCTCATTCAGTATTTCTCACTTCTCAGACTTTCCAAAACTTCACTTTCACTGTCTTTTGCTCTTAAATCTTCTCTTGAACTCTTGTTTATACTCTCACACCCTATCTCCTCTCTCTCCTCCACACTCTCACTATTTTCTCTCTTTTCTTTGCTCCCTCCCAACCCTACCCTTTCATACAAAACAAAGAAGAAATTGATAGAGACTTGCCTCCTCTTGCAAGATCCCAGTCAGCTTTTATTCCTTGAGAGCACAGAATGTTTGGTTTCTGCTAGCAAACTGGTAACAATAATACACTCAGGAGGAAGAAAGGCCTTTCTTAGGGCTTGAACACTTTAACCTAGCCTAAGAAAATCTATTTTGGAACATAAGACACATTCAAGCTGGTTTTCACAATTTGTCTTTATTGTTTGTTTGTTCAGTGTATAACCCTCCTATGACCCACAGTGATTTACATATATATTATATATGTAATTATATATATGTTGGTCATCATTCAGTTGCCAAGTCATGTTCAACTCCTTGCAATGCCATGGACTGCAGCACGCCAGGATTCCCTTCACTAACCCCCGAAATTTGCTAAAGCTCATGTCCATTGGGTCAGTGATGCCATCCAACCATCTCATTCCCTGTCACCCCCTTCTCCTCCTGCCTTCTGTCTTTCCCAGCATCAGGGTCTTTTCCAATTGGTTGGGTCTTTTCCAATTAGTTGGCTCTTTTCAACATTTGGCCAAAGTATTGGAGCTTCAGCTTCAGGATCAGTCCTTCCAATGAACATTCAGGATTGATTTCCTTTAGGATTTGACTGGATTGATCTCTTTGTTGTCAAAGGGTCTCTCAAGAGTCTTCTTCAAAACCCCAATTCAAAAGCATCAGTTCTTTGGCACTCAGCTTTCTTTACAGTCCAACTCTCACATCCATGCATGACTACTGGAAAAACCATCACTTTTTAATTATATGGATCTTGGTCAGCAAAGTGATGTCTCTGCTTTTTAATACAACATCTAGGTTTGTCAGAGCTTTTCTTCCAAGGAGCAAGTGTCTTTTAATTCCATGGCTGCAGTCACCATCTGCAGTGATTTTGGAGCCCAAGAAAATAAAATCTGTTACTGTTTCCCCATCTATTTACCTTGAAATGATGGGGCCGGATACCATGATCTTGAGTTTTTGAATGTTGAGTTTTAAGTTAGCTTTTTCACTCTCCTCTTTCACTTTCATTAAGGGGCTCTTCAATTCCTCTTCACTTTCTGCCATAAGGGTGGTGTCATCTGCCTATCTGATGTTATTCATATTTTGTTCTTTGCTTGTTTCCCCATCTATTTACCTTGAAATGATGGGGCCAGATACCATGATCTTGAGTTTTTGAATGTTGAGTTTTAAGTTAGCTTTTTCACTCTCCTCTTTCACTTTCATTAAGAGGCTCTTCAATTCCTCTTCACTTTCTGCCATAAGGGTGGTGTCATCTGCCTTTCTGATGTTATTCATATTTTGTTCTTTGCTTAGGCTCTTTTGTTCCTCTTTGCTTAGTATATACAAGGTATACAAATGTATATGTTTACATATGTAAAATCTAGGAAAAATAAGTAAAAGAAAACATTTGAATCTGCCATTTTATTGTCCGGATTTTAATATATATTTTGCAAAAGAAGATAAACATCAAGAAACACTAGGGTCTATAGTAAGGAAAAGGGTTTATTTCTAGTTATTGATGTATTGAATAGCAATAAAGGAACAGAAACTTAACCTTTGATGACAGGGGGAAAAGAAAAAAAACATATATGAAAATATAGACAAAACATTTCCATTTAAAAAAGAGAAGAGAATAATTTTAAAGTTAATGGTTTTATTACTTACTTTGGAAAGTGTTAATTGCTCAGTCATGTCTCATTCTTTGCGACCCCATGGACTGTAGCCCACCAGGCTCCTCTGACAATGGTATTCTCCAGGCAAGCATACTGGAGTGGTAGCCATTCCCTTCTCCAGGAAATCTTCCCAACCCAGGGATCAAATACAGGTCTCTTGAATCGTAGGCAAATACTTTACCATCTGAGCCACAGGTAAGTCCAATACTTACAGTAGGAGAACAGGTTCTAAAATATTAGCTAATGGTATAGTCCTAATCTATACCAGAATCTGCCTTTTTTTTCTTATAAAGTTAGTTTTTTTTTTTTTTNNNTTTTTTTTTTTTTTAAGTTGTGGGATTTTACAGGGTATTTTCTTGAGTGAAGCTATGTGTTGCTTGTTCTATTATAATAACAGATTAATATTTTCTTAAAGCTTGTCTGTGGGTCACAAGTGTTTCATGAGAATATTTGTTTATCATTCATTTTACCTAACAGCAAAGGCATGAGGAGACTTTACAGGTGGTTATTCAGAAAGGAGAAAGCCAAATAACTTTTACAGGAGGTCAGTGGTAGCAGTACAAGTGCATATACAATCAATAGAAATGATATGTGGTCATTTTCATATCAGTGATTCATATACTGGAGCTCAGATTTACTTTTCACAAGTCTTTTTAAAATTAATGACAATATTTTTGAAGAAAAGCTAAATTCCACTTTATTAAATTCCACTTGATTTAGAATTAACCCTATAAGGCCAATCTTTTCGAAAGTATTTTTTCAGCTTTATTGGAGTATAATTGACATATAAAATTAGAAATATTTAAAGTGTACATTATGATTTGGTAAACATGTGCACTGTAAAAAGATCCTCACCACCTAGTTAATTAACACATCCATTACATATTTAATCTTTATTTGTTGAAAAACATTTAAGTTCTACCCTCTTAAGAAACTTCAATTATATAATCACAGTGTTATCAACTATATTTGCCATGCTTTACATTAGATTCTTAGACTTATAAAGAATCCTTTGGAGGAGCAAGATGGTGGAGGAGTAGGTGGACATGGAATGCATCTCTCTTCACGGATACATAAGGAATACACCTTCAGACACAGAAGTGCATACAGAAAACCACCTGAGAGCAGACAGGAGTACCTGACCATCAGAAAAGAATATATAGACCCACAAAAAATTCAGTAGGATGAAGGAACTAGGGGGAAAGCTGGGAGTGTTAATAGGACTGGACCTGCCCTCTGTGGGTGGGGGAACTGAAGCAGGGGTCTGATCCCCACACCAGGATTGTCTGAGTCAGAGGAGAAACATTTAAGGCCAAGAGGGGAACAGCTGAGCCTAAATGGAATGAGAATCAGACAGACCTTGCCCCAGCCATACATACCTTAGACAGTACAGTGGCTGGGAGCTGGAATTTAGGGATTGTGGAGCAATCCTAGGGTGAGGGATGCTGTTGACTGCGGAGAGACAGATTGAGGGGATATGATTGAGGAGACTGTGGTGAAAAATGCCTGTGGAGGAAAGCCTGGTAGCCATGGAAGCAAAGAGATACTGCTGAGTCATGCATAGGGGGTGGAACCATCACCATAGTCTCTCTCCCCCAACATGCCAGCATTGGCAGCTGAACAATAGAGAGGATGGCCCATCAACAGTCTGACACACTGAACTCCAAAGTAGAACCCCACCCAGGGTGTTCCTTTAAGTGCCTGATGAGCCCAACTACAGATTAGGGCCCCACCCAGGGTGCCCCTTTAAGTGCCTAATGCGCTGATCTACAGAATAGGACCCCAGGTAAGGAAGCCCTCTAAGTGCCTGAATGGGTGGAGTTATGGAGACAGACTGGCCAAAGAGGCCTTCTGATCGCCAGCTGCAAGAAGCTGGAAAAAAGACTCTGATAGGGCCATAACTCCTGCAGGAGAGGCAGTCCTTGTCCCTGCACACGTGGTGCCACCAGGGCCTCTGTAAGCCAAGAAGCTGCACTACCTTCACGTTCAAATCCCACTGGGGCAGAGCTGCCACAGGCAAAAAATGTCTTTCACCTATACACACAGGGTCGCTTTAGCAGTGTCCTACTCATTGCAACCCCGTGGACTTTGGCCTGCCAGGCTTCTCTGTCAGGGAGGGGGGTTCTCCAGGCAAGAATACTGGAGCATATTAGCCAATGCTAGTTGTCATACCTTTCCTGAGCACTATATTTCCTGCTGCCTTAGCCGCCAACTCTCCTGAGTACCTGGTGCTGCCAGAACCCCTGTGACTCAAGCAGCTGCACCACCTCCACACCTGGTCCTCACAGAGGCAAACCCAAGTCCTCCAGGGCAGCCTCAGAAATAAACCCCAGTGGATGACCCATATCCAGAGGTGGAAATAAAATCATAATTGAAACCCGGGTGCAGTGTGACTATGGAAGAAGACCCAAAACCCTCTCACCAGCTGTACCACTTCAGAGTAAATCCACACGATCAACTAGGCAGACTGTCTGTGGAATATATAAAAGGTCATTGAGTGTTCCCATAAAATAAAACATACTAGTTCTGATAACTGTGGATATTAGAGGCAAGAACAGAGAGGAGTAGGAGCAGATTAAAATCTGAACTGCCCTCTCAGTGGGTCCAGAGATCAGCACGGTGTTAGAGGGCATCCTAGGGAGGTGAAGTGGACTGTGACTCCCAGTGAGGGAAAGGACACTGACAGCAGTGACTCAAGAAAAAACATTTATTATTCTTATGTTTTGACATGTTCTGTAGATTCTTTTGGATTTTTTTTTTTTCTTTTTTACCCTCTCTGTTGTAGTTGTCAATTTTATT
>SJYQ01010247.1:19962-30864 GCA_006410935.1 Redunca redunca | reverse complement strand
TGGGTAGGAAGAATCAATATTGTGAAATTACTATAATACCAAATGCAATCTACAGAATCAATGCAATCCCCAAAACATCAAATTACCAATGGCATATTTCACAGGATTAAAACAAAAAAAAAAATGCAATTCATATGGAAACACAAAAGACCCTGAATAACCAAAGCAGTCTTAAGAAAGAAGAATAGATCTGGAGGAATCAACCTTCAGGACTTCAAATCATACTACAAAACTACAGTCATCAAGACAGTATGGTTCTGACACAAAAACAGATGTATAGACCAATGGAACAAGATTGAAAGCCCAGAAATAAATCCATACATCTATGGATAACTTATTTTTGGCAAAGGAGGAAAGAATATACAACGGAGCAGAGATAGCCTCTTCAATATATGGTGCTGTTATAACTGGACAGCTACATGTAAAAGAATGAAATTAGAACACTTCCTAACACCATATGCAAAGATAAACTCAATATGGATTGAAGGCCTAAATGTAAATCAAAAGCTATAAAAATATTAGAGAAAAACATAGGCAGAACTCTCGATGACGTAAATCAAAGCAAGATCCTCTATGACACACTTCCTAGAATAATAGGAATAAAAACAAAAATAAACCAGTGGGACCTGATTAAATTTAAAAGCTTTTTCACAGCAAGGTGAAAAGACAACCCTCAAAATGGGAGAAAATAATAGAAAATGAAACAGCCGACAAGAGATTAATTTCCAAAATATAAAAGCAGCTGATACGACTCAATACCGGGAAAACAAATACCCCAATTACAAAGTGGGAAGAAGACCTAAACAGACCTTTCTCCAAGAAGATATACAGATAGTTAACAAACACATGAAAAGATGCTCCACATTACTCATCATTAGAGAAATGCAACTCAAAACCACAATGAGACACCAGCTCATGCCGGTCAGAATGGCCATCATCAAAGAGTCTATAAGCAATAAATGCTGGAGAGGGTGTGGAGAAAAGGGAACACTCTTGCACTGTTGGTGGCAATGAAAACTGATACAGCCACTATGGAAAATGGTATGGACATTACTTAAAAAAACAAGGAATAAAACCATCATCAATTTAATCAAGTTCAGTCACTTAGCCGTGTCCAACTCTTGCAGCCCCATGGAATGCAGTACAACAGGACTCTCTGTCCATCACCAACTCTTGGAGTTTACCCAAACTCATGTCCATTGAGTTGGTGATGCATCCAACCATCTCATCCTCTGTCATCCCCTTCTCCTCCCACTCTCAACCATTCCCAGCATCAGGGTCTTTTCAAACGAGTCAGTTTTTCACATCAGGTGGCCAAAGTATTAGAGTTTGAGCTTCAACATTGGTACTTCCAATGAATATTCAGGACTGATTTCCTTTAGGATGGACTGGTTGGATCTCCTTGCAGTCCAAGGACTCTCAAGAGTCTTCTCCAACACCAGGGTTCAAAAGCATCAATTCTTCAGCACTCATCTTTCTTTATATTCCAACTCTCACATCCATGTATGACTACTGGAAAAACTATAGCCTTGAAGATGGACCGTTGTTAGCAAAGTAATATTTCTGCTTTTTAATATGCTGTCTAGGTTGGTCATAACTTTCCTTTCAAGGAGTAAGCATTTTTTAAATTCATGACTGCACTCAACATCAGCAGTGACTTTGGAGCACCAAAAAATAAAGTCTGACACTGTTTCCACTGATTCCCCATCTATTTGCCATGAAGTGATGGGACAGGATGCTGGGATCTTAGTTTTCTGAATGTTGAGCTTTAAGCCAATTGTTTCACTCCTCTTTTACTTTCATCAAGAGGCTCTTTAGTTCTTCTTCACTTTTTGCCATAAGGGTGGTGTCATCTGCATATCTGAGGTTATTAATATTTCTCCCAGCAACCTTGATTCCAGATTGTAATTCATCCAGCCTAGCATTTCTCATGATGTGCTCTGCATAGAAGTTAAATAGGCAGGGTGACAATATACAGCCTTGACACTCCTTTTCCTATTTGGAACCAGTCTGTTGTTCATGTACTGTTCTAACTGTTGCTTCCTGACTTGCATACAGATCTCTCAGGACACAGGTCAGGTGGTCTGGTATTCCCATCTCTTGAAGAATTTTCCACAGCTTGTTGTGATCCACACAGTCAAAGGCTTTAGCATAGTCAATAAAGCAGAAATAGATGTTTTTCTGGAACTCTCTTGCTTTTTCGATGATCCAGTGGATGTTTGAAATTTGATCTCTGGTTCCTCTGCCTTTCTAAAACCAGCTTGAACATTTGCAAGTTCATGGTTCACATATTGTTGATGCTTGGCTTGGGGAATTTTGAGCATTACTTTACTAGCATGTGAGATGAGTGCAATTCAGCAGTAGTTTGAACATTCTTTGGCATTGCCTTACTTTGGAACTGGAATGAAAACTGACCTTTTCTAGTCCTGTGGCCACTATGGAGTTTTCCAAATTTGCTGGCATATTGAGTGAAGCACCTTCACAGCATCATATTTTAGGATTTGAAATAGCTCAACTGGGATTCCATCACTTCCACTAGCTGTTCATAGTGATGCTTCCTAAGGCCTGCTTTACTTCATATTCCAGGATGTCTGGCTCTAGGTGAGTGATCACACCATCGTGATTATCTGGGTCATGAAGATCTTTTTTGTATAGTTTTTCTGTGTATTCTTGCCACCTCTTCTTAATATCATATGCTTCTGTTAGGGCCATACCATTTCCATCCTTTATTGTGCCCATCTTTGCGTGAAATGTTCCCTTGGTATCTCTAATTTTCTTGAAGGGAGCTCTAGTCTTTCCCATTCTATTGTTTTCCTCTATTTCTTTGCACTGATCGCTGAGGAAGGCTTTCTTATCTCTCCTTGTTATTCATTGGATCTCTGAATTCAGATGGGTATATCTTTCCTTTTCTCCTTTGCTGTTTACTTCTCCTCATTTCACAGCTATTTGTTAGGCTTCCTCAGACAGTCATTTTGATTTTTTTCATTTCTTTTTCTTGGGGATGGTCTTGATCCATGACTCCTGTACAGTGTCATGAACCTCTGTCCATAGTTGATGAGGCACTCTGCCTATTAGATCTAGTCCCTTAAATCTATTTCTCACTTCCCCTGTAAAAACGCAAGGGATTTGATTTAGGTCATACCTGAATGGTCTAGTGGTTTTCCCTACTTTCTTCAATTTCCATTTGAATTTGGCAATAAGAAGTTCATGATCTGAGCCACAGTCAGCTACTTGTCTTGTTTTTGCTGACTTTACAGAGCTTCTCCACCTTTGCTGTAAAGAATATAATCAGTCTGATTTTTGTGTTGACCATCTGGTGATGTCCATGTGTAGTCTTCTCTTGTGTTATTGGAAGAGGGTGTTTGCTATGATCAGTTCATTCTCTTGACAAAACTCTATTAGCCTTTGCCCTGCTTCATTCTGGACTCCAAGGCCAAACTGGAGAACACCTGTTACTCCAGGTGTTTCTTGAATTCCTACTTTTGCATCCCAGTCCTCTATAATGAAAATGACATGTTTTCTGGGTGTTAGTTCTAGAAGGTCTTGTAAGTCTTCATATACCATTCGACTTCAGCTTCTTCAGCATTACTGGTCAGGGCATAGACCTGGATTACCATGATATTGAATGGTTTGCCTTAGAGAAGAACAGAGATCACTCTGTCATTTTTGAGATGCATCCAAGTACTGCATTTCTGACTCTTTTGTTGACCATGATGGCTACTCCATTTCTTCTAAGGGGTTCTTGCCCACAGTAGTAGATATAATGGTCATCTGAGTTAAATTCACCCATTCCATCCATTTTAGCTCGCTAATCATTTAACATATGATATTATACGTGTTTCAATGCCACCCTCACCCTCTCTCACAGAGTCCAAAAGACTGTTCTATACATCTGTGTCTCTTTTGCTGTCTCGCATACAGGGTGAATTGTGGTTTTCAGCCTGTCTGACCTCTGATGGAGAATTATAAGAAACTTATGGAAGCTTCCTGATGGGAGAGACTGACTGAGGGGGAAATTGGGTCTTGTTCTGATGGTGGGACCATGCTCAGTAAAACTTTTATCCAATTTTCTGTTGATGGATGGAGCTGTGTTTCCTCCATGCTATTTACCTGGGACCAAACTATGGTGGAGATAATGAAGATAAGGGTGACCTCCTTCAAAAGATCCCATGGATATACTGCTACACTCAGTGCCCCCAACCCTGAAGCAGGCCACCACAGACCCATGCCTCTGCTGGAGACTCCTGGACATTCACAGGAATATCTGGGTCACTCTCTTGTGGGGTCACAGTTCCTTTCTCCTGGGTCCTGGTGCACACAGGGTTCTGTTTGTGGCCTCCAAGAGTCTATTTCCCAGTCCTGTGTAAGTTCTTGTAGCTCTATGGTGGAGTTAATGGCGACCTCCTTCAAGAGGGCTTATGCCATACCCTAGTCTGCTGCACCCAGAGCCCCTTTCCCTGTGGCAGTCTACTGCTGACCCTTACCTCCACAAGAGACACTCAAACACAGTTTTGTCTCAGTCTCCGTGGGCTCCCTGGGTCCTAGTGCACACAAAGTTTGTTTGAGCCCTCTGAGTGTCTTTGGTGGGAATTGGGTTTGATTCTAAATGCGAATTTGCCCCTCTTACCATCTTGCTGGGGCTTCTCCTTTGCCCTTGGGCCTGGGGTATCTCCTCACAGCCACTCCAGTGTCTACCATCTTACAGGGGTTTCTCTGACCTTGGACTTGGGGTATCTCCTCACAGTTGTTTACTCCAAAGCCACCATGTGACCCAGCAATCCCACTCCTAGGCATATACCCTGAGGAAACCAAATTTGAAGAAGACACATGTATCCCATTGCTCATTGCAGCACTATTTATAATAGCTATAACATGGAAGTAACCTAGATGCCCATCAACAGATGAATGAATAAAGTGTACATATACACACTGGAATATTACTCAGCCATAAAAAGGAATGCATTTGAGTTAGTTCTGATGAGGTTGGTGAACCTAGAACCTGTTATAAAGACTGAAGTGAGTCAGAAAGAAGAAGATAAATATCATATTCTAACACACATATATGGAATCTAGAAAAAATGTTTCTGAAGAATTTATTTATGGGGCAACAATGGAGAAACAGAAATAGAGAATAGACTTATGGACATGGGGAGAGGGGAGCAGAGGGTGATATATACGGAAAAAGTAATGTGGAAACTCACATTACCATATGTAAAATATATACCCAATGAGAATTTGCTGTATGGCTCAGGAAACTCAAATAGCAGCTCTGCATCAACCTAGAGGGGTGAGATGGGGAAGGAGACAGGAGGGAGGTTCAAAAGGGAGGGGATATATGTATACCTATGACTGATTCATGTTGAGGTTTGAAAGAAAACAAAATTCTGTAAAGCAATTACCCTTCAATACAAAAAATAAATAAAAAATAAAAGAATCCTTCTTTTTCCTTCAATAGTGGTGAGAATCCAAGAAAATATATGTATACTTACAGATGATTCATGTTGATGCGTGGCAGAAAGCAGCACAATATTGTAAAGAAACCACGAAAATGAGGTTGAATGAAACAGCATTTATAATTGAAAGGCTTGCCAGTCTTCCCAATTAGCTGCTTATCGTAATGTTTCAAGAATAAGCAAGAAATATAAAGATAATCGTGAAATTTCTCCTCTGCAGAATATTTTTAAATGACTTTGATTCTAAAATTGGTCAGTGTGATGAACTTGTATTATAACATCAAAAATATATTTTTTATACATCTCTATTATGTTAAACAAAGAAGCAGGAAAGATGTTTCAGAAATGAAAGTGTTTACATTGCTGAAGCCTAAAACTTGTGTTGATATGAAATGAAGATACAGTAGTTGACTGGGGAAACAGTATATGATAACAATTCTAGATTTTTTAATTAAAAAATGCTCACAAATTTAATTAGCAGTTTGTAACAGCTTTCAATACTATTTTAGTTTCTGTTCTTAGATATAGTCATTGTTGTTGTTTAGTCATTAAATCATATCTGACTCTTTGTGACCTCATGGACAGTAGCCCTCCAGGCTCCTCTGTCCATGGGATTTCCCAGTGGGTTACCATTTCCTTTTCTGGGACATCTTCCTGACCAGGAATCAAACCCACATCTCTTGAATTAGCAGGTGTATTCTTTACCACTGAGCCACAAGAAAAGCCCAAGATACAGTTATCACAAGGATGTAATTTACCTTAAAGAACTGTTATCTGTATAGTTAATGTCTAAAATGGGTCTATAATTGAATATACTGGAATCTGTCTAAAGTTGTGCATCCCAAAATGTGAAAGATACCCAGTCAATCTCAGTCCCTCCCTCTTGTGCTCTCTTTCCTTCTCCTTCATGTCATTAAGATTTGCTACATGATTCAGGGAGCTCAAATCTGGTGTTGTGTGACAACCTAGAGGGATTGGGATGAGGTGGGAAATGGATGGGGTATTCAAGAGAGAGGGGACATATGTATATCTATGGATGATTCATGTTAATGTATGGCAGAAAGCAACACAATATTGTAAATCAATTATCCTCCAATTAAAAATAAAGTTTAAAAAAGAACTGATAAAGAAACTGGTGTAGGTCTGGCCCAAGATAAAAAGTTTAGTAAAGAATTGGTATATATTTCTGGTAGCATCTCTACACATCATGTTTTTATGCAAAATTTGTAAACAACTGAATTTGGGGGGATTTTTGTGTATGCTTGGTCAGCCTAATCAAGAGTAAAATGCTCAGACTGACTCTTCTACTAAATGATACTTATTATTTCCCACCCTTCTAAATGTTCAAAATTCAGTCTTTCCAAACTGTTTGTGGTGGTTTTGTCTTTTGAATCTTGTATTACTTTTATAAATTTTATTTTTGCCTTTGTCATAGTAAAATGTTCAACACATTGATTTTCCTTTCTGTAGGTATGGCATTAATATCAGTTGCTCTGTGGCAAATAAACCTGGCAAATAACCTCCAGGTAAACTTGAAGTTTATCTCAAGAGAGGCCTAGAGCCATTGTGCTCATATGGCCAAACTTGATTGAAATAAACTAATTAATGATTAACTTAATCCTCCACTATAGTCTTAGAGATCAGATGGCCTACTAAACCAGCTTGTTAATGTTATTTATAGAAAATAAACACATTTATGATTTTTACATGGTTTCCATTATCATGTCTTATGTGTATGCACGCTCAGTCACATCCAACTCTCTGTGACCTCATGAACTGCAGCCTGCCAGGCTCTTCTGTCTATGGAATTTTCCAGGCAAGAATACTGGAATGGGTTGCCACTTCCTACTCCAGGTAAATCTTCCCGATCCAGGGTTCAAACCTGCATCTTTTACATCTCTTGCGTTGGCAGGTGGATTCTTTACCACTGCTTGGTTTCTACGTGGTCATGAAGCCTGGTGGTGGCTATATGATACACTAAGAGACCTCTCCCTGTTTAGGATTGTGAATGCCTTGAAATCAAAGCATTATGCATGTGTCTTGATGTTTGGAAGACAGAGTGCATTCTGTGTCATTGAGAACAGGTCCTTGTAACACAACAGGAAGTATTGGGCTTCTCTGAGATTTGTCTGTGCTCTATTTTTTTTGCTACACTACATTCTTTTTCTTTATTAAAACCTTACATGAATATACCCTGTGGAATTTCATGAGTCCCTCTAGTTATCTGACTGTGTCATGGTTGCCTCTTGTATTTAGGTAAAATTTGCAGGATAATTAAGTATGTCCATAAGTTATTCTTCTGCTTAGTAAATATCTCATTTTTTCTGAACTGTGCTGATAAAAAATAAATCTCATTGCTTTCATGATACATTTGTTATGAACAGTTGAGGGCAGAACCTATTAAAGGAGATTTTCTATTCTGCAGAGGCTATCAGCATCTACAGTATTTGGCACCTTTGTATTAAGAGGTTTCAGGAAAGGTTGGAAGATCTATAAAGGCCAATATAAAATAGCTGAAAGATAAGACAGGTGTCTGTCTTCTAATACATCTAGCATCACCATTTAAATCCTTACCACATGTATTTTATATGGCCAGTAAGGTGAAGATCACAGTCCTGATACATCAATACACTTTTGTACTTTTGTTTTGTGAATATAAGTATAGGTAATATATATGTGTATCCATATGTATATAGTGTTAGTCACTTAGTCGTGTCCACCTCTTTACAACCTCATGGACTGTAGCCCATCAGGCTCCTTTGTCCATGAAATTCTCCAGGCAAGAATACTAGAGTGGGTATCCATGGGTAGCAATTCCCTTCTCCAGGGGATCTTCCTGACCCAAGGATTGAACCTGGGTTTTCTGCATTGCAGGCAGATTCTTTACCACTAGGGATTTTGTATTTTTCTGAGCCACCAGGGAAGCCTATTTATGTATATCAGTTCAATTCAGTTCAGTCACTCAGTCCTGTCCAACTCTTTGCAACCCCCTGTCCATCACCAACTCCCTGAGTTCACTCAGACTCACGTTCATTGAGTCAGTGATGCCATCCAGCCATCTCATCCTCTGTTGTCCCCTTCTCCTCCTTTCCCCAATCTCTCCCAGCATCAGAGTCTTTTCCAATGAGTCAACTATTCACATGAGGTGGCCAAAGTACTGGAGTTTCAGCTTTAGCGTCAGTCCTTCCAAAGAACACCCAGGACTGATCTCCTTTAGGATGGACTGGTTGGAACTCCTTGTAGTCCAAGGAACTAACAGTCTTCTCCAACACCACAGTTCAAAAGCATCAATTCTTCGGTGCTCAGCTTTCTTCACAGTCCAACTCTCACATCCATACATGACTACTGGAAAAACCATAGCCTTGACTAGACGGTTTATGTATATGGATGTAAGTACATGTATATGAGGTAAAGAATCCGCTTGCCAATGCAGGAGAGGTAAGAGACACAGGTTTGATCCCTGGGTCAGGAAGAGTCCCTGGAGCAGGGCATGGCAACCCACTCCAGTATTAATGCTTGGAGAATATATATTATATAAATAAAATATGTGTATCTCAATAGGTTAATAAATAATATACTAATACATTAATTGCTGTTTTTAGATCAACTACCCCTTAGTTATAATTTTTCTCACAATTGGCTGTGACCTTGAATCAGTTAACATACTGATCTATTAAGGCAACATTTTGCTGTTTCAGCGACATAAATGATTCTCTGCTTATTTACAGTAGCCCTCTACAGTCTACAACCTGTGAATTTTATAACAAGAAGCCTGTTTCATATGTCACAAGCCTATGACATAACAAAACATCATTTGAAGAAGGAAACTATGGACTGAAGAAAGTTCACATTAAAGTGCTGATAGTAGTAAGCTCTAAATTTGTAGCCTTCTGCACAGTCAAATTTCTTTTAAAAAGTATATTCTTCAGGTAAAATTTAAGCCAAAAGAAAATAATGATTATTTTCACTCTTGGTAGCTGTTCTGCCTTTATAAACTGAGTGGTTTCACTGTTTATGTTAAAAGGACTTGTGGAAACCTAAGTATATTTCTGGGGATGCCAAGTTTTGTTCAGTGTCAGTGTTAAGTACTTGGAGGATTGGGAAGGTAGAGTAAGCATCCCTCTGGCTATAAGATAAAGATATGTAACCAGTACAACCCATTTGTAGACAGCTGAAAATGACACTCCAGCATGTGTGGATAACCATGACTTCAGCTGAAACTACATAATAAAAAGTCCTTTTAATGCAATTATTACAATGTTAAATTCCTGTGACTATGAACCCCTCTGCAGAATTAACTCATAAACAAAGTCAGTTTGACAGCTAACGTGGAACTCAGAAATTTTCAAAAAACACAGAAACATTAGAGGGGCATGAATAATTTTTGTCTGGAAGAATTCAGCATGAATTAATGTAATAGAGAATCTCTTAATTTGAGAAAAGATGTATCACCAATAGATGCTTTGGTGGTGGTTTAGTCACTCAGTCATGTCCGACTCTTGAGACCGGCATAGACTGTATACTCCTCTGTCCATGGGATTCTCCAGGCCAGAATACTGTAGGTTGCCATTTCTTTCTCCAGAGTATGTTCCCAACCCAGGAATTGAACCCAAGTCTCCTGCATTGCAGGCAGACTCTTTGCCTACTTAGCTATGAAAGAAGCCCCTGGATACCCTGGGTTGTACTAACAAGTAGAGATCAAAACTGTTTCACTGTCTCTTGAAGTTGAATATTACTCTTCAAAAGTTACTTGTATGCCAAAGAAAGATCATCATTTGTTTCTACCAAATGTCAACCAAACATTTCTTTTTTTCTTTACTAAACCTTGTCAACTTAGATTTATATACTACTTTTCTCCCCAAAATATTGATGGCAAACTCACTTTCCTCTACATTTTTGGATTGAAAACTTACCTAAAGCTTCTCTTTTTTTATTGTTTATCTCACCCAGATGTATACATATGGGTGTTTCTTATCTGTTTTTTAATTTGAATATTAACATTTTATTATTTTCTTATAGTATCTATAATTCTTTTTATTTTTGTTCTTTTTAGCCCTCATCTCTTTTTAAAATAAGTGCTCTAAGAAATTTGGTGAAATATTTGTCGTAGTCTTTCAAGACCAACCTACTAGGCAGAGTTTCATGTTCTTTCTTATTCCAGTTAAGGGGTCTGACATTTCCTGTGTTAATGATTATGTCATGTAAATTATTTCATTTATCTGAATCCAAGCTAATTTTCTATCTTTTTTGTTGGGCTCTCATTCATCCACTTGTACCCACACACATATAATTCCTTAAAAACCACTAAGACTTTTCTTGGGTTATTTCAATATTTAGAAAATGTATACCCTTGAATAGTTAGAAAATTTGTATTAATCTTTTGAAGTCTAGGGAAATAAAGCTGAATTTTTTAAGCTTTCCAAGATAATCATAAGGATTTTTTTTTTTT
>SJYQ01010247.1:0-19685 GCA_006410935.1 Redunca redunca | reverse complement strand
TTTAAAAAATAGTATTATTGAATAGATAAACTTACTATGTGTGTAAGTGGTAATGCTACCATTTTAATCTAGGTTTATCTGATTTTTAAGAATCCTGTACACTGTCCCTAAGTAACAGCTCCTATTACATGTTATTTGAAAACTTATTTCAATAGACTGAAGTAAACTAAAACCCTAAAGCACAAATCTTATCTATTATGGTTAAGAACTACTAGTTTTTAACTATTGCTGACAGATATATTTAATAATTAACTAATGAATGAAAAAACAATATTATTGATTTGAGCAGTACTAGAGAAAAAATTGAGTACTTCATTTGAAAAATCATGAAATCTTTAATTATAACATCAAAAGGCATATATAAGTATAATATTTGTGTTTTTTCCAAGATTCTATATTAATACACAAAATTATTTACTTAGGTAATAAATTCCTGGCCATAAAATATTTTAAAATTGTTATTGAAAGCATGAATTATTCCAGTCATTAAACTAGAAGATTAGACAAAGAAGCAGGACAGTATATGCCTAGCAATGTAAAACTGAGGTCTTCACCATTTATTATCTGATAATAAATACTTAAATAAATAATCTGATACTTTTCAAAGAAGAAACAAAAATAGTTTCAAAAGCCTATGTATGTTCCAAGTTGTGAAATTTCCTTCCACTCAACTAAATTTCTCCTGAACTTTCAAATCTTCAAATGGAATTTCTTCCTGTGCTCAGCTGTCGAGAAATTTGCAGTATGGCATTATACAGCTGTCAGATTCCACCCACGGGACCTGATTTGGCAGTTTACACAAGCAATACTTCTACTGACACTAGGGCCAGTTACCATTTTTAGCATTTGTTGAGAATGAAGAAAAGAATTGCTTCATTTGGAAAAATCTTAGAAATTCTTCTACACATGAAAAGAGAAAATTTTAAAGTAATCAACTAAGCTTTTCAAAATATATTTAAAAAAATCAAAACCCAGAACACATTGTTTTAACTGCAAAAAATTTATGAAAGTACTAAAGATAATTTTATATTATACCTTATATGCTTAGTCACTCATCTGTCTGACTCTTTGTGACCCCATGTACTGTAGCCTGCCAGGCTTATCTGTTCATGGGGATTCTCCAGGAAAAGAAAAATGGAGTGGGTTGCCGTGCCCTCCTCCAGTGGATCTTTCCAACTTAAGGATCGAACCTGCATATCCTGCATCTTTTGCATAGCAGGCAGATTCTTAATGCACAACTTTAAGAGAAAATGATGAATTAGCAACCTTATAAGAAACCTCTACTCAAACTGAAAATCATTTTTTACTTTCAAAGGGCTTCCTTGGTGGCTCAGACGGTAAAGCATCTGCCTGCAATGTGGGAGACCCAGGTTCCATCCCTGGGTCACGGAGATCCCCTGGAGAAGGAAATGGCAACCCACTCCATTACTACTGCCTGAAAAACTCCATGGACTGAGGAACCTGGTAGGCTACAGTCCATGGGATCACAAAAAGTCAGACACAACTGAGCAAATTCTCTTCACTTCACTTTACATTCAAAGCAATGTAAGCAGGATTATGAAGCTATTAATAAATGTTAACAATTAGAGAAAGAAAGAAGTTTTCAATATAAAAGCTTTGCAGGGAAGTATCAATTCTGAGAATAAAGTAGAGGTGGGTTTATCACACAGAAGTTACATTACACTGACCTGAGAAGATTAGCTGATGGAAGATCAGTAGCATCCTTCTCCTTACTTCCCCTGACTTGGAGAAGTAGTAGATCAGGCCAAAGTAGAAACTGAACGTATCCATTGCCAAAGATAGTGAACAAGATGCTGGGGAGTTTGCCCACAATCAAAGTGAGTGTGGTGCGCTCTCTTGTTCATACTGTAAAGGCCTGCTGGAGAGGCAGATTGCTTGCTATTCACTGCCAACACCCTAGTCTGTGAGACATCTAGTCTACATTTCATTGGCATTAAATAGATAGCAGGCAGCCTTTCCTTCCAATGGAATACACTTAAAAGACTAGTTGCCATTAATATAGCCATCTCCTTGTAGTCTGAACACAAATCCAAGAACTGTAAGACTCTTAAAGAGTACCAGTAACAAAAAAGCAAAGATTCAAGATTAAAACAATAAAACAACATCGGAACCCACATGCCTGGCCTTGCCATCCCCTTTACAATACCTAGAATAGCCTTTCCCCTTCCCAAGTCTGACCCCTCCAGTCCTGACCTCGGTCCCAACTCTCTGAAATACTTAAGAGATTTTAACTCTTTAAAGTATCTCCTTTCCTTATTTAATAATTAATTTCCCCCTCAGTTGCATTACTCCCCTATACAAGCACACTGCAATATTTTTTATGAAAAAGCAAAAAACTCTCTTGGATATCTTATCTTCTGGGCAAATGCTCAGTTTCAGTTTATAATGAACTTTGTGAGAAGCTTGCTTGATTCCGATTCTTCAAACAGTCTCATCAGGCTTTAGTACCACCATATTTCAAAAGCCATCAATTAGATCTGCCTTACCAGACTCAAGTCTATTAGAACTTGAAGACTGGAAAACATCTAGCTAGAAAGGGACAGGCAGCGAATATACCCAGAAAATAGAGGCAAAGTGAAAAAAAATGCTCAGTCATGTCCGACTGTGACCCCGTGGACTGTAGCCCACCCGTCTCCTCTGTCCAAGGAATTCTGCATCAAAAGAATACTGGAATGGGTAGCCATTCCCTTTTCCAAGGAAGCGGTGGTCTAAAATGTGCCCGTCTTGTCTGGTGTTATTTATGTGGTTTCCTGGTGGCTGCTGCAGCTCTTGCTTCCTCCATGACAGCTAATTCCTCTGTCAGTTCCTGCACCGGAGCACCAAAGGAGAGCTGTCACTCAGAGAAGAAGCTGCTCTTCTTTGATACTCATGTCTTAGTGTGTTTACTACTCACCAAGCAGAAATGTACCTTCATTTGAGTGGATTGTATATGGCAAACAAGGATGTCATCTACAAAGATGCGATCCTCAAAATGCAGCTGATGGCTCCTCAGAAAATGCCTGAGATTGCTACTCAGAAAACATATGATTATTTTGGAGAACTGTAAGTTTTTAGCCCACAAAGCAGAAAAGAAAAAAGAAAAAAAGAAAACCTAAATGACACTGATTAAAGCATCAAGTAATAGATGAAGTGATCAAAGTTCAAAATAGACGCCCTCCCGCCCCCAAAAAATCAAAATCAATCTAAGAAAGAGTTGCTTTAAAAAGAAAAATATAGTATTCACTGAATGAAAAGAAGGTACATAAAATTAGGAAAATATTGGTAGCATTACATGCCCAGCAAGATAGGGCTTCAACAGACAGGAATGACACTAACACTGGCCTTAAAACCCTGTAGATTCTTGCAAACTTTATAATACTAAATATTCATCAACTTGTATTTGCATGCTTACTGCTGACTCTGAGATTTTATTGGTTATGGATATAGTATAGTTCCTATTTAAAAAATCTAAATGCTTAAAAGTAAAATACTGTCTTTTGCCCATTCATTTTAAAGTTTAAATTTGCTATTTTATGCCTATTGTTTACTTTTATTCAAATTATGGATATATAACCAATGAAACAATGTCATGAACTTTATAACAATCTGTCTTTTCTGTTTGGTTGACTTCATAATGCTGAATGTTGCTGGACAATGTTCAGCTGCACAATGAACTTTATCTCCCCCATGGTATGCTGCAACAGTAAATATTTGTATTATATCCTGCAATTTAATATAATTTTTACATATAGGCTTTTGGTGCTCCATTTTAAAGACAGTACTTTTACTGTATAAACCACACACTAACAAGAACTCCAGACTCTTTTACCCGACCCCATAACATCAGCTGTTCCCTGTACAACATTTTTGGTTTCAGGGTATTTTGTTTCAACTGAGCTGGTTGGTGTAATGATACATCAGGACTTCTGCAACCAGAGTAGTTTTTCCCTCAGTGTCCTAGTAAATTATTTTTATGGTTTCTTTTTGTGTGCTTTCCAGTAAAAAAGTTTCTAAATGATTTTGCCTAATAAAATATTCAAGCTTAAGAGCTTTTGCACAGTGAAAGAAATCATCAATAAAATGGCAAAATCTATGGACTTGGAGAAGATATTTGTAAATGATACATCTGATAAGGAGTTAATATCCCAAATATATAAAGAGCTCATACAACTCAATATAAAAAATAAAAACCAACCTAATTTGGAACATGGGCAGAAGACTTAAATAGAAATATTTTCAAAAAAGTCAATACAGATGTCAAGAGGGACAAGAAAAGGTGGTCAATATCACTAATAGTTAGGGAAATGCAAATCAGAACTACAATGAGATATCATGTCACACCTGTCATAAAGTCTATTTTCAAAAAGACAGCAAATAATCATTGTTGACAAGGATGTGGAAATGGAGAAAAGGGAACCCTCATACACTGCTGGTGGGAATGTAAATTGGTGAGGACACTATGTAAAACAGTATAGAGGTTCCTCAAAAGAATAAAAAGAGAATTATCATATGATGCAACAACTCCACTTCTGGGTATTGGTAATGGAGAATTTTATGTTAACTCTTCTAAAACACAAATTTCTTTTTCCTACCAATGATTTTAGAGCTATGCCTACTGTCCGTTTGTGAAATTATACATACACCAGAGGCTTCCCTGGTGACTCAGACAGTAAAGAATCTGTCTGAATTGCAGGAGACTCAGGTTCGATCCCTGGATCAGGAAGCTCTCCTGAAGAAGGAATTAGCTACCCACTCTTATATTCTGGCCTGGAGAATTCCATGGACAGATAAGCCTGGAAGACTTCAGTCCATGGGGTTGCAAAGAGTGGGACACGACTGAGTGACTTTCCCTTTCACTTTCACTACTGTCTATTTGTGAAATTATACACTAAAAATTTGTGAATCTTGGTAAATGGCTACACAAAATAACAAAGTTCTTGCTGAGCTACTCTGCCTTACAGGGATTCAGATTATTTAAACAGTAGGCAACAGCACCAAGGAGGCAAAAGACAAAAACATTTGCAACAGCTTTGATCAAGCCACATGAGGAAATAGCCAGAGCTTGATATTTAAAATATCTCTTTCCAGACATGAATGAAAAAAATCATTGCCAAATGCCTAAAACAGTTTATCTGGTGAATAAATATATTTGTGTTTCCATTTCATCAGGGAGTCAGCCTTCATTCTGGCTGAGGGCTCCTCTAACTGATATTTCTCTTCTTTCCACCTGTTTCACAATCCCTATTATTTTTAAGCTGCATTAACAGCTTTTACACTCCTGCTGCTGCTACTGCTAAGTCGCTTCAGTTGTGTCCGACTCTGTGCTATCCCACCAGGCTTCCCCATCCCTGGCATTCTCCAGGCAAGAACACTGGAGTGGGTTGTCATTTCCTTCTCCAATGCATGAAAGTGAAAAGTGAAAGTGAAGTTGCTCAGTCGTGTCTGACTCTTAGCGACCCCATGGACCATAGCCCACCAGGATCCTCCGTCCATGGGATTTCCAGGCAAGAGTATTGGAGTGGGGTGCCGTTGCCTTCTCCATTTATACTTTTACTGCTTCATTAATAATCATGACCTGTTTGTGTGTTTCAGGGAGGAGGAAATTTTACCCTACCTTTTTAGATTCTTCTGGGTGGTCTAAAAATTAAATTGACACGAGACAGATTAACAGAAAAAAATCAAACAAAAGTTTAATAACTTGTATGTAATACAAGAGTAAGATTCAGGAAAACAGAAGAACTTGCCAAAATGTTTGAGGAATTAACTTTACATACTTTCCTCTGCGAAGAAAAAAAAAAACAAAAAAGAACAACAAAAAAAGGTGTTTAGGGTAGAGAAAGTCAATTATGGGAGGTTACCAGGAAAAGCACAGTAAAAATAAAAAGTGTAAAGTTGTTATGTAGATTTAATTCACTGCCTTCTACACTGATAAGAGTTTCTAATAAAGATTTGGTCATCTGCTTTCTGTTACAGACAGAAACACACTCTTGAAAATGAATTCCTATTATACGTGTAACTAACTATTCAGTTCAGTTCAGTAGCTCAGTTGTGTCCGACTCTTTGCAACTCCATGAATTGCAGCAACCCAGGCCTCCCTGTCCATCATCAACTCCCAGAGTTCACTCAAACTCATGTCCATCGAGTCAGTGATGCCATACAGCCATCTCATCTTCTGTCGTCCCCTTCTCCTCCTGCCCCCAATCCCTTCCAGCATTAGAGTCTTTTCCAATGAGTCAACTCTTCGCATGAGGTGGCCAAAGTACTGGCGTTTTGCTTTAGCATCCTTCCTTCCAAAGAAATCCCAGGGTTGATCTCCTTCAGAATGGACTGGTTGGATCTCCTTGAAGTCCAAGGGACTCTCAAGAGTCTTCTCCAACACCACAGTTCAAAAACATCAGTTCTTCGGTTCTCAGCTTTCTTCACAGTCCAATTCTCACATCCATACATGACCACCAGAAAAACCATAGCCCTGACCAGATGGACATTTGTTGGCAAAGTAATGTCTCTGCTTTTCAATATTCTATCTAGGTTGGTCGTAACTTTCCTTTCAAGGAATAAGCATCTTTTAATTTCATGGCTGCAATCACCATCTGCAGTGATTTTGGAGCCCCCCAAAATAAAGTCTGACACTGTTTCCACTGTTTCCCCACCTATTTCCCATGGAGTGATGGGACCAGATGCCATGATCTTAGTTTTCTGAATGTAGATCTTTAAGCCAACTTTTTCACTCTCCTCTTTCACTTTCATCAAGAGGCTTTTCAGTTCCTCTTCACTTTCTACCATAAGGGTGGTGCCATCTGCATATCTGAGGTTATTGATATTTCTTCCAGCATCTTGATTCCAGCTTGTGCTTCTTCCAGCCCAGCGTTTCTCATGATGTACTCTGAGTATAATTTAAATAAGCAGGGTGACAATGTACAGCACTGACACTCTTTTTCATATTTGGAATCAGTCTGTTGTTCCATATCCAGTTCTGTTACTTCCTGACCTGGATACAGGTTTCTCAAGAGGCAGGTCAGGTGGTCTGGTATTCACATCTCTTTCAGAATTTTCCACAGTTTATTGGGATCCACACAGTCAAAGGCTTTGGCATAGTCAATAAAGAAGAAATAGATGTTTTTCTGGAACTCTCTTACTTTTTTGATGATCCAGAAGATGTTGGCAATTTGATCTCTCATTTCTCTGCCTTTTTTAAAAGCAGCTTGAACATCTGGAATTTCACAGTTCATGTACTGTTGAAGCCTGCCTTGGTGAATTTTGAGCATTACTTTACTAGCATGTGAGATGAGTACAATTGTGTGATAGTTTGAGCATTCCTTGGCATTGCNCTATTTCCCATGGAGTGATGGGACCAGATGCCATGATCTTAGTTTTCTGAATGTAGATCTTTAAGCCAACTTTTTCACTCTCCTCTTTCACTTTCATCAAGAGGCTTTTCAGTTCCTCTTCACTTTCTACCATAAGCGTGGTGCCATCTGCATATCTGAGGTTATTGATATTTCTTCCAGCAATCTTGATTCCAGCTTGTGCTTCTTCCAGCCCAGCGTTTCTCATGATGTACTCTGAGTATAATTTAAATAAGCAGGGTGACAATGTACAGCCCTGACACTCTTTTTCATATTTGGAATCAGTCTGTTGTTCCATATCCAGTTCTGTTACTTCCTGACCTGGATACAGGTTTCTCAAGAGGCAGGTCAGGTGGTCTGGTATTCACATCTCTTCCAGAATTTTCCAGTTTATTGGGATCCACACAGTCAAAGGCTTTGGCATAGTCAATAAAGAAGAAATAGATGTTTTTCTGGAACTCTCTTGCTTTTTTGATGATCCAGAAGATGTTGGCAATTTGATCTCTCATTTCTCTGCCTTTTTTAAAAGCAGCTTGAACATCTGGAAGTTCACAGTTCATGTACTGTTGAAGCCTGCCTTGGTGAATTTTGAGCATTACTTTACTAGCATGTGAGATGAGTGCAATTGTGCGATAGTTTGAGCATTCCTTGGCATTGCCTTTCTTTGGGATTGGAATGAAAACTGACCTTTTCCAGTCCTGTGGCCACTGCTGAGTTTTCCAAATTTGCTGGCATATTGAGTGCAGCATTTTCACAGCATCATCTTTCCGGGTTTGAAATAGCTCAACTGGAATTCTATCACCACCACTAGCTTTGTTCGTAGTGATGCTTTCTAAGGCCCACTTGACTTCACATTCCAGGATGTCTGGCTCTAGGTGAGTGACCACACCATTGTGATTATCTGGGTCATGAAGCTCTGTTTTGTACACTTCTCCTGTTATTCTTGCCACCTCTTCTTAATATCTTCTGCTTCTGTTAGGTCCACATCATTTCTGTCCTTTATCGAGCCCATCTTTGCATGAAATGTTCCCTTGGTAGGGACTATTACAGAAGTTTAATTCTCACATAATTTTCAGAGTTTGCCCATGTCTGCTGTTACTTAGAAAGTAACTACCTTTAAAAAATTAATATACCAAAGAGATATATTTGGGGGTGGAAAGTTCTGCTCCCCCACATGTATGTGTTCTTTATCAAAAGCACTAATTTTTATTATGGTGGTAATTGTATTTTCGAAGGTTGGTTTTCCAGCTTAAATGAATAGCAAAAATGAAATCTGAATGTATTCATTTTCCCCATATAGTAAGTGTTTTTTGAGAAAGCATAACAGTGAGTCAAACCAGAAATGTTCCTGAAATTTATAGATGAACCTTTTAAAACCAGACACTTGATAATAAAGAGGTATGGGTTGTTGTCACATAATGATTGGGTGGCATAGAAAGAAATCAGTTTTCTTCTAAATAATCACTTGGTCACAACTTAATACCACTTAGCCTGCTTTTGATGGTAAATAGACAAGTTCAGCAGTCATTGTTTAATAATTGCATAGTGGCCAGTGGCTTTCCAGGTGGCTCAGCAATAAAGAATCAACCTTATAGTGCAAGAGATGCAGGAGACCCACGTGCTTGCTCTCTGGGTTGGGAAGATCCCTTTGAGGAGGAAATGAGAGCCTGCTCCACTATTATTGCTTGGAAAATCTCATGGACAGAGGAGCCTGGTGGGCTAGAGTCCATGGGCTCACAAAGAGCCTCACACAATCGAGCAACTGAGTGCATGCATGCATGCCTACACACACACAAACACACACATAGTCGGTGGCTAACACTCTTCAAAGATAAGATTTTGAGGCAATTGCACTAGAGAAGCCACCCAGACCCCAGAGAAATGAGCTGAAAATGAGGGGAATTTGAAATGGACTGTAAAGTAAGAAAATTCTAGTATTGATTGTGGCCCAAGACAACCTGTCATTACAGATACTATAGTTTTTTCCACCCAGTTCCCACTTGTGAATTTCCTCCCAGGGAAAATAAAGTCCATCAGAATCCTGTAGTTGCTGTTTCTGGAAGCTTTTATTTAAAAATGTTTCCAGAAAATGTAAAGTGGAATGTCAGTGATATTGTGATCCTCTCTCTACATTCCCCCTAGGTAATTACCTGGGCTTATTCTGCAGATGCAAGGGTGCTCCAGGCTGCGTGCCCTTAGCTGTAAATTTTTCCAGGAATTTTCCTCAGCTAAAGAGAGGCACCTCACTCCTGGCTGTGCTCCTTCCTGGGGCAGGGAAGACGTGGGGAAGACTGTACCCAATAACTGCTTGATGTGGACAGCACGGAAAATTTTCATGTCAGGACTAAATATAATTGTTTCTATTTTTAACTTAATTCATTAGCAACCTACAAGAATAAAATAAAATTTAGAATCTTAACTTTGAAAATATAGTATATTTTTGGTCCCAGAATTTGAAGTTTGTGATTCTATAGAATCCTTAAAAAACTTAATCTGAGAAAATGAAAATATCGAATGCAATGATATATAACATTTTAGAAATAAGAATACGTTTTACCTGTTAGAACTACCAGGGAACTTGTCCCTCTTCTATCACATTATTTTATTACATCTAGTTTCAAAAGAAAGCAACTCTGAAATAGAAATCAGTCATTTATCTTTGCTTTAATTGGTAGAGTGCCTGGGCTTGTGCTCAGTCATGTACGGCTCTTTGTGTCCCCATGGACTGTAGCCCACCAGTCTCCTCTGTCCGTGAGTTTTCCAGGCAAGAACACTAGAGTTGGTTGCCATTTCCTACTCCATCTTACCAACCCAGATATCAAACCTATGTCTCTTGCATCTGCTGCACTGGCAGACAGATTATTGACCACAGAGCTAACTGGGAAGTACCTTGATTAGTATAATAGTAGCATTCAAAAAAAACAAAAAAACAAAAACAAAAGACATTTTTGTTTTCTGTAGGATTCTGTTCAGTTCAGTTCAGTTGCTCAGTCATGTCCAACTCTTTGCGACACCATGAACTGCACCATGCCAGGCCTCCCTGTCCATTACTAACTCCTAGAGTCCACCCAAACCCATGTCCATTGAGTTGGTGATGCCATCCAACCATTTCATCCTCTGTTGTCCCCTTCTCTCCTGCCATCAATCTTTCCCAGCATCAGGGTCTTTTCAAATGAGTCAGCTCTTTGCATCAGATGGCCAAAGTATTGGAGTTTCAGCTTCAACATTAGTCCTTCCAATGAACACCTAGGACTAATCTCTTTAGGATGGAATGGTTGGATATCCTTGCAGTCCAAGGGACACTCAAGAGGCTTCTCCAACACTACAGTTCAAAAGCATCAATTCTTCAGCACTCAGCTTTCTTTATAGTGCAACTCTCACAGCCATACATGACCACTGGAAAAACCATAGCCTTGACTAGATGGACCTTTGTTTGCAAAGTAATGTCTCTGCTTTTCAATATATTGTCTATCTTGGTCATAACTTTGCTCCCAACGAGTATGTGTCTTTTAATTTCATGGCTGCAATTACCATCTATAGTGATTTTGGATCCCAGAAAAATAAAGTCAGCCACTGTTTTCACTGTTTCCCCATCTATCTGCCACGAAGTGATGGGACTGGATACCATGACCTTCGTTTTCTGGATGTTGAGCTTTAGCCAACTTTTTCCCTCTCCTCTTTCACTTTCATCAAGAGGCTCTGTAGTTCTTCAATTTCTGCCATTAGGGTGTTGTCATTTGCATATCTAAGGTTATTGATATTTCTCCCGGGAATCTTGATTCCAGCTTGTGCTTCCTTCAGCCCAGTGTTTCTCATGATGTACTCTGCATATAAGTTAAATAATCAGAGTGATAATATACAGCCTTGACGTACTCCTTTTCCTATTTGGAACCAGTCTGTTGTTCCATGTCCAGTTCTAACTGTTACTTCCTGACCTGCATACAGGTTTCTCACGAGGCAGGTCAGGTGGTCTGGTATGCCCCTCTCTTTCAGAATTTTCCACAGCTTATTGTGATCCACACAGTCAAAGGCTTTGGCATAGTCAACAAAGCAGAAATAGATGTTTTTCTGGAACTCTTTTGCTTTTTTGATGATCCAGCAGATGTTGGCAATTTGATCTCTTGTTCCTCTGCCTTTTCTAAAACCAGCTTGAACATCTGGAAGTTCACGGTTCACGTGAGCATGTGTGTTGAGTGCAATTTTGCAATAGGTTGAGCATTCTTTGGCGTTGCATTTCTTTGGGGTTGGAATGAAAATTGACCTTTTCCAGTCCCGTAGATTATGCTAAATTAAAAGGAAATGTGGATTTTATTTTAATCTCACAATTTAGAAGTAGCATTAAACTGTATTCGGAAGAAATGTTGGGAAAGAAGTGTTGTATTGGGGAGCACAGAGCAGAAAACACAGGGAAAATTAATGAGGGGAAACAATGCTTGCAGTGCCTTTCTTAAGTTAAAAAATACTAACAAAGTGAGACCCAGGTAAATGTCAGGAAACAATGGACAGGCCTAAACGGATAACAATATTACTTGCATGTAATGCAATGTTGAAAATCAAAGACTTATACGAAGCATCTAAAAAATAAAGAGATATAAATTAACTATTTCACTAAGCAGAAACAGAATCACAGACTTAGAGAAGGAATTTATGGGGACCAGAAGTAAACAAGCGTGGGTGAGGGATAGTTAGAGAATTTGAAATTGACAAATACGCACTGCAACGTTGTGCAAAAGGCAGGGATCAAGACCATCCCCAAGAAAAAGAAATGCAAAAAAGGCAAAATGGTTGTCTGAGAAGGCCTTACAAACAGCTGTATAAAAGAAAAGTAAAAGGCAAAGTAGAAAAGGAAAGATACACCCATTTGAATGCAGGGTTTGAAAGAATAACAAAGAGAGATAACAAAGGCTTCCTCAGTGATTAATGCAAAGAAAAAGAGAAAAACAATAGAATGGGAAAGACTAGAAATGTCTTCAATAAAATTGAGATGCCAAGGGAACACTTCATGCAACATGGGCCCAATAAAGAATGGAAACAGTATGGACCCAACAGAAGCAGAAGGTATTAAAAAGAGGTGGCAAAAATACACAGAAGAACTATACAAAAAAGATCTTCATGACGCAGATAATCATGATGGTGTGATCACCAACCTAGAGCCAGACATCCTGGAATGTGGGTCAAGTGGGTCTTAGGAAGCATCACTATGAACAAAGCTAGTGGAGGTGATGGAATTGCAGTTAAGCTATTTCAAATCCTAAAAGATGATGTTGTGAAAGTGCTGCACTCAATATGCCAGCAAATTTGGAAAACTCAGCAGCAGCCACAGGACTGGAAAAGGTCAGTTTTTATTTCAATTCCAAAGAAAGTCAATGTCAAAGAATGTGCAAACGACTGCACAACTGCACTCATCTCACATGCTAGTAAAGTGATGCTCAAAATTCTCTAAGTCAGGCTTCAACAGTGAATCGTGAACTTCCAGATGTTCAAGCTGGATTTAGATAAGGCAGAGGAACCAGAGATCAAATTGCCAACATCCGCTGGATCATGGAAAAAGCAAGAGAGTTCAGAACAACATCTACTTCTGCTTTGTTGACTATGCCAAAGCCTTTGACTGTGTTAATCACAACGAACTGTGGAAAATTCTTCAAGAGATGGGAACACCAGAGAACCTGACCTGCCTTCTGAGAAATCTGTTTGCAGGTCAGGAAGGAACAGTTAGAACTGGACATGGAACAACAGACTGGTTCCAAATAGGAAAAGGGGTACGTCAAGGCTGTATATTGTCACCCTGTTTATTTAACTTATATGCAGAGTACATCATGAGAAATGCTGGGCTCAATGAATCGCAAGCTGGAATTAAGATTTCCAGGAGAAATATCAATAACCTCAGATATGCAGATGACACCACCCTATAGCAGAAAGAGAAGAGGAACTAAAGAGCCTCTTAATGAAAGTGAAAGAGGAAAGTGAAAAAGTTGACTTAAAGCTCAACATTCAGAAAATGAAGATCATGGCATCCAGTCCCATCACTTCATGCAAATAGGTGGAGAAGCAATGGAAACAGTGACAGACTTTATGTTTTGGGGCTCCATAATCACTGCAGATTGTGACTGCATCTATGAAATTAAGAAATAAATACTTGGTTTTTGGAAGAAAAGTTATGAGGAACCTAGACAGCATATTCAAAAGCAGAGACATTACTTTGCCGACAAAGGTCCATCTAGTCAAGGCTATGGTTTTTCCAGTAGTCATGTATGAATGTGAGAGCTGGACTATAAAGAAAGCTGAGTGCTGAAAAATTTATGCTTTTGAACTGTGGTGTTGGAGAAGTCTTTTGACTGTTTCTTGGACTGTAAAGAGATCCAACCAGTCCATCCTAAAGGAAATCAGTCCTAAATATTCATTGGAAGGACTGATGCTGAAGCTGAAACTCCCATATTTTGGTCATCTATATGAATAACTGACTCACTGGGAAAGACCCTTATCATGGGAAAGATTGAAGGCAGGAGGAGAAGGGGATGAAAGAGCATGAGATGGTTGGATGGTGACTCAATGGACATGTGTTTGGGTAAACTCCAGGAGTTGGTCATGGACAGTGAGGCCTGGCGTGTTCCAGTCCATGGGGTCCCAAGAGTTGTATATGACTGAGTGACTGAAACGTAATGGACTGATATTTAAAATGGATTATCAATGAGTATCTACTGTATAGCATAAGCAACTCTGTTCAATATTATGTAACAACCTAAATGGAAAAAGAATTTGAGAAATGATGAATATGATACCAAGTCCAACTTTACTCTGCTCACTGCATGATAGGCCAATGAATCTAAAAGGCCAGGTGTTGAGGCAATAAAGAGACTTTAAAATGGAGCTGGCAGACCAAGAAAATGGCAGGCCAGCACCTCAAAATAACCATTTTATTGGGGTCTGGATGCCCGGTTCTTTTATAGATCTGAGAGAAAGAAGCAATGAGGAACAAAAGTAAAAAAAGCAGAATAGAGAGAAAGATGCAGTGGGGAAGTAAAATGAAAGGTCTTCAGTCTTGTAAAGCATCTCCAAGGGAATGTCCAATCTCTGAAAGGGATGTGTTAATCTCTTCTCTTCATAGGTGGGCAGGGACTATCTCTTCAAGAGCTGAACAAAGGCAGTTTAGTTTATAGTCAAACAGAGGGGCAGGGTCCTCCAGGCAAACTTTTGAGTGTGATTATAATAATAAAAGCAAGTCAAAAATAGAGTTTCCAACATGGAGTCAGAACTGGCTTCCTCCCTACAACAGATACATGTATACATATAAGTGAATTACTTTGCTTTACAGTTAAAATAACACAAATTTGTTAATGAACTATACTTCAATATAGAGTAAAAGTTTTTTTTTTAAGTCAATCTTTATGTGAAAATTCATTGAATAATTTTTCTTTTAGAGTAAAAATTTTTAAAAGGGTTATAAAGATAGTGTTTACGATTAATTATTTTGAACACTCCATCCTTATTTTAGTAAAATATAGCCCACCTCAACATAAAGAAAAGAACATAAAAGAGGAGGCAAATGAAGAACAGCACAGTAAAATCAGTAGTAACTAGGGTCATAAAGAGGTCGTTGATGATATTTTAAAAAGACAATGCATTGAATGGAGAAGAAAGCAGTGATTTGTCACATTGCACTGCCTGCTTTCTAGAGTGACATGAAATATATTCCTATGAAAAATTCACCCTTCCTATACAAAGAATATGTAGTCAGTAGTATCCCTTATTTGATAAAATCCATTGGTAAAAAGACACAGTGCATTTCTGTGCACAAAATAAAAGACCCAAAGAAAAACTCTAAAAGAAGAGGTAGAAAAAATAGAGGCAAGCAAAGTATTTGGGCCAGAAAGGAACGCTAGAATGTAGAGAGGAGATGGTCATAATCACAGGCTATTAGAGCTGAAACAACCCTTAAAGATATTCTTGTCCAAAGCACTCAATGTTTTTGTTAAACCTAAAGAACTGATTTTCAAAGTTACACAATTACTGAGTGAAAGAAAGAGAACCGGAATGCTTAACTCTTGATTCTCAACTCTGTACTCTGGTCTCATAGAACTTAAGTCTAAATTGCTTCAACTGTTCTGCAAAGTCTGTGGGAAAGTGGAAAAGAAGATTCTATCTTACATGCAAAGTACAGGATCCAGTGAGTCCCTACAGATTCATTATATTTCAATCCAGTATTCTCTGTGTCTTGCAATAGAGCTGAAGAAGTTGGCCACATGCATATTCTAAGTGTCAATCCTAAAAGATTTTAAGGTTAGCTTCAAATACTTTATTTATGCTAGTCTTAAGCCACTTCTTTTCTGACGATGCTATCCCTATATAATATGGGCAATGATTTCTCTGAGCAATAACATCCTCAGAATGAGCTTCAAGCACTTTTTCTGGATCCTTTTTCTATGTCTCACTAAATCTTCATACAGGAGGTCAGTAGGAATTTTAAAGTTACATCCCAAAGACATTTTATTTACTAGGGTCTTCCTATAACCATATGCTTGAGATCAGGGCTGTAAGTTTTTATGTTCATAAAATAGGTAATATAGCAAGTATTATCTTCATATTGCATTCTTTGTATTCTCCTGTGTAGTAACCCAATTGAAGTAAAAGCCATTGTTGTATGAAATTTAAACTGAAATTCTAGGAAACTGTATTGGAAATATTTCCTTTCTTCAAAGACTTTAACCATCGTGTAGAGACATAACAAGAGATTAAAATATAAAAGCATATTCCAATGCACATATAATTTTTGTCACAGAGTTGAAGAATATGTAGTTCATGATTTAACTAAAAACTCCTGGGACTTCCTTTGTGGTCCAGAGGTTGAAATTCTGCCTTCCAGTGTGGAGGAAAGGGTTCAATCCCTGATTGGATAATAAGAATTTCATGTGCCACAGGGCAACTGGGCCAGGTCACTGCAACTGAGACATGATGCAGCCAAATAAATAAATACTTTTAAATTAATTAAAAACTTTAAAATAGACTATTTATAAAAATTATGAGGGCCTATATTTGTAACTATGTGCTAAGTCACTGTAGTTGTGTCCAACCCTTTGTGACCCTGTGGACTGTAGCCCACCAGGCATCTCTGTCCAAGGGATTCTCCAGGCAATAATACTGGAGTGGGTTGCCATTTCCTTCTCCAGGGTATCTTCCTGGTCCTGGGATCAAACCCACATCTCTTAAGTCCCTTGCACTGGCAGGCAATTCTTTACCACTAGTGCCACCTAGGATAATTTAATGTATGTCAATAAAGTGTAAAATAAATTTCTACACAGGGCCATGAATACCAGTAACTTATTTCATCATATGCACAATGTATGAGAAATTTTTTAGTGTTTCTAAATATCCATTTTCTCTTCCTGTCTCTTTCTTTCTACTTTGAGTTTTAGCAGAACATATTGCCTTCAAGGTGGTGATGATACCTTCTAGCCTCCCTTGCAGCTGCATGTAGCCACGTAATTAAATTCAGGCCAATAGAACTAAGCAAAAGTGATGTTTACAACTTTTTTGAAAGTATATGAGACATGTTTTCACATCCTTGAAAGCAAAGCTAGCTGCTTCACTCTCTCCTTCCCCTTATTACTCTCTGGGGGGGTGGGGTTGGGGGGAAGGTACCACAGGAACATCTTCTTTGATCACAGAAATGACAGATATATATTGAGAATAGTATGTATTTTTTTGAGCTAAGACCAATATGGATAATAGGAAAGTACATTATATGAATCTTAGAAGTTCCCTTTTCATCCAGGAAGATCAAGATTTAGTTTTAAAGGTGGACACATGTAATTTTAGATGAACCAGTATTATAAATTCATATATAATTTATAGAAGAGTGATAGATGATATTGTCTTTTGAAAATATCTTAAAAAAACAGATTTAAACCCCAGATTTATATGAAAAGGTGAT
Organism: Redunca redunca; assembly: GCA_006410935.1. Lineage (NCBI taxonomy): Eukaryota > Metazoa > Chordata > Mammalia > Artiodactyla > Bovidae > Redunca > Redunca redunca. The sequence continues at coordinate 2,411 of SJYQ01010247.1, read as the reverse complement.
TTCGTTAATATCTAAGCAATTCTAGTAGAAAAATCAGGGCCATTCCACTGTCAGGAACAAATCTAAATGTTTTTTTGAAGTGACCTCAACATTGAAATTAGAAATGTCCCAGGAATGTTCTTTAAGGGACATCTTAGTTCAGGAGCTCAGCAATGTCCTCCATGGGCTCCATTTTTTGAGTTTATGGAACTCCAATGTGCTATTGCTTCAAAAGACTCAAAGGATCAAAGGAACCCTTCAGTTGGGATTGTTCAACAAAACCGAGTCTGTTATTTTGGCATTTTCCCTATTTCACTTGCAGGAATATTTCTTACAAGTTTAGATAATGATGCTATCACAGGAGAACTTTGAAAAGCATCAATAAAAATCTGGTAACACTTATTTTTAGAAGGAAAGGGAATGATTTATAGGTTTCTTCCTATTTTTGAGTCATTTCATGAATCACTGTGTGTGCCAGTTCTTATCTTGTTTCACTTCATGCCTCTTTCTTTCATAATCACTCCCACAGACACCAGCTCTAGTAGAAAATGTGAATCTTCATCTCTATATTAAATTATCCTCAAACATATTTTATAAAATTTTGCATGCCAGATTATCTAGACAGGATCAATGACTCTCATATTATGAATTATGAAGAATTATTAAAACCTGGAATAGTAGGTTAGACTGATTTTATCATGTGCTGATGAATGTTTGTTAAAATACATGAGACAGAGCATAACTAACATATAGTGTTAAAAAATAAAGAAAGAAAAAGAAGAGTTAGGAAAGTGGATTGGTTTTGCTAAAGTCATAGTACACTAGGTTCTATCTAAAAATGAAAGAATGGCAATGACTGTATAGTTTTTTTTTACTAAGATGCACTGAGAACATGCGCTTACTAAAAATTATGTAAATTATATCTTCAGTTCAGTTTTTCACTCAGTCGTGTCTGACTCTTTGCGACTATGGACTATAATCCATGTATAGCACGTCAGGCCTCCCTGTCCCTCACCAGCTCCCGGAGTTTATTCAAACCATTGAGTTGGTGATGCCATCCGAGCATGTCATCCCCTTTCATCTCCTTCTCCTGCCATCAATCTTTCCCAGCATCAGGGTCTTTTCAGCTGAGTCAGTTCATTGCATCAGGTGGCCAAAGTATTGGAGTTTCAGCTTCAACAGCAGTCCTTCCAATGAATATTCAACACTAATCTCCTTCAGGATGGACTGGTTGGATCTCCTTACAGTCCAAGGGACTCTCAAGAGTCTTCTCCAACGCCACAGTTCAAAAACATCAATTCTTCAGCACTCGGCTTTGTTTATAGTTCAGCTCTCACATCCATAGATGACTACTGGAAAAATCACAGCTTTAACTAGATGGATCTTTGTTGGCAAAGTAATGTCTTTGCTTTTTAATATGCTGTCTAGGTTGATCATAACTTTTCTTCCAAGGAGTAAGCGTCTTTTAATTTCATGGCTACAATCACCATCTGCAGTGATTTTGGAGTCCCCCAAAATAAAGTCTCTCACTGTTTCTACTGTTTCCCCATCTGTTTGCCATGAAGTGATGGAATGGGATTCCATAATCTTAGTTTTCTGAATGTTGAGCTTTAAGCCAACATTTTCAGCCTCCTCTTTCACTTTCATCAAGAGGCTGTTTAGTTTTTTTCATTTTCTGCCATAAGGGTGGTGTCATCTGCATACCTGAGGTTACTGATATTTCTTTCAGCAATCTTGATTGCAGCTTGCGATTAATCCAGTCTAGAGTTTCTCGTGATGTACTCTGCATATAAGTTAAATAAGCAGGGTGACAATATACAGCCTTGAGGTACTCCTTTTCCTACTTGGGACCAGTCTGTTGTTCCATGTCCAGTTCTAACTCTTACTTCTTGTCCTGCACACAGGTCTCTCAAGAGGCAGGTCAGGTGGTATAGTATGCCCATCTCTTTCAGAATTTTCTTCAGCTTATTGGGACCCACACAGTCAAAGGCTTTGGCATCATCAATAAAGCAGAAATAGATGTTTTTCTGGAACTCTCTTGCTTTTTTGATGATCCAATGGATGCTGGCAATTTGATCTCTGGTTCCTCTGCCTTTTCTAAATCCAACTTGAACATCAGGAAGTTCATGGTTCATGTATTGCTGAAGCCTGGCTTGGAGAATTTTGAGCATTACTTTACTAGTGTGTGAGGTGAGTGCAATTGTGCGGTAGTTTGAGCATTCTTTGGCATTGCCTTTCTTTGGGATAGGAATCAAAACTTACCTTTTCCAGTCCTGTGGCCACTGCTGAGTTTTCCAAATTTGCTGGCATATTGAGTGCAGCACTTTCACAGCATCAGCTTTCCGGATTTGAAATAGCTCAACTGGAATTCCACCACCTCCACTAGCTTTGTTTTTATTTTTTATTTTTTTTCAATTTTTTTTTAATTTTAA
>SJYQ01010242.1:112156-125965 GCA_006410935.1 Redunca redunca | reverse complement strand
TCATCCAGGAAGGCTAATCCCCAGGTCCAGAACCTCACATATAGGTTTTCTCTGATTCGGTTCCACACACAGCCCACACAGTCACACACAGGTCTGGGCAACAGCAAAGATGGCCACCAAGGAATATCTGCCCTCCTTCAAAATTGGCAGGCTTCATCTAATCGAACGCATGTTAACCGATGTGGCGCATTTTAATACATTTTGCTGTTTCAAGCTGTGGCAGAAAATTAGAGTGTGAATCTTCTTAACAGCTGCTTCTAGAGTAGCTGTCTATAATTTCTGCATCCTTGACTCATTTTTGCCAACCAAAGAAAGACTAGTCCATTTATTATGTATCTTGGAGGGGTTTTATGGCAGTCATATCTGGATGAAAATACCTCAGTTTTTATAGTATTATTATGTAGACTCTATACTTTTCAAACAGGCAGATTCGGGGAGTGGTATGAACATTCTAGGAATAGAAAAGTGAAGTATTTTTTGAGACAACAGTCCAGAAGGAATCCATTCAGATCAGCAATATCTGCTTCCAACTAGTCACCTTATTCCAAAGACATTGTTCAGCCTGTCTTAGGATTCCACCATATGTATGTCTTCGGTTCATCATTTTTACTCAAAGCCAAGCTCAAGAATGGTCTTTGCTGCCCTGTCATGGCCAAAGATCCGAAACAAATGTTCATCGAAAAGGGACTGGCTAAATTAAGTATGATACATGCAGTCAATGGAATGCCAACTAATCATTAGAAACAGAATGATGCAGCAAGAATGAACAAATGTTATTAGAGACCTATATTCAAGAAATAGATCCTAGTCCTACTAGCTACCCCTAGGGAGGAAAACTAGTGCCAGAGAGGCAAAGGAAAGGAAGAGGTTTTGTTTTCATCATTTAATTTCTGTTTGCTTTGCATTTTGTATCTTGTATTACCCATATAAACAATAATAAAATAATTGATTTTTCGAAAGGTACATTTAGAGTCTTGTCCAAATAAGATGATTGAACTGGCTATATAATTCAATTATAATTACCAGCTTTCTCATCTGCTGAGCACTTAACCTGTATTAGCCTCTATATCAAAGCTACTTACTACACATTTTATCTGATTTTCCCTTCAAAGCAATCCTATGAAGTAGGTTTCACCATCTTTATTTTCGGAATGAGGACATTGTGACTCAAAGAGTTTTTAAAAGTTGCCTAAGGTTACACAACCCACACAAAGCAAACTGGGATTCAAACCTTGGTTGAGCTAACATTTTCCACTGGCCCTTGGGGACCTCTTACCATTATTCAGCGAGACTGCATCTCCCTCCTCACTCTGTCCCCATGGGCCTGGCAGGGGGCTTGGCACACAGGAGGTGTCTAAGACCATGCTGGGTGAATGATAAACAGAAAGCAAAACAGTGAGAACAAGACTCAGAGAGAAATTCCCCTAAAAGGAATGTTGCACACGTTTGAGCATCTTAGAATTGCAGAATAACATCCCTCTGAGGTTACTTGGAAGACAGCAATCTTCGTTTGGATGGCTATATTCTGCTGTGTTTGCTGGGGAGAAGAAAAAAAAATAGTCACGTTGATTTTAGTCACACCTCACAAAGCCTCATTACTTCAAAATGCCTGTCTGCTGGAAGGCCATTTCACAAGGAGAACCAGAGAATGTGGTTTTCATTAGGCTACCTTTAAAAATAACTGTCTTTGAGATGGGATCATATGAAGAAATAAGTATTTCTCTTTTGTTTTATCTTGTTTTTCTTCATGATTGTTGGAAAATTCCAACAAGCTTGGCATTCATTGCAGGGTGAATTTGGGACCCAAACAGTTAAATATCAGCCAGTTTGGCTTCCTTGCTGCCTCCCAGCCAAGGAGATGAATGGAATGTTCATGAGGTCGCTTGGCAGGCATCCACATTCCTATGGGAACGTTGAAGCAGGGAGAGCTTTGGGACACTAAGAGGCAAATGTGTGGGAGTTATGGGGCAAACTGCGAATGATCCAAAGTCTCAGAAAAATGCACAGAGCGCCACTGGCCCGAGGATGCTTTGCAGAGGACCGGCTATGTCTCTGGCCTGGCTCACATCCATGACACGACAGAAACCACGCCGCTCAGCTCTTTCTTACAGCTGCCCAGAAGTGGAATGGCACAGCCCACTTCCTGCACGGCTACGGACAGGAGCTCATTAAAAGAATTTCATCAAAGAGTCCCACTTCTTCAGCTGATCTTTACACTCGTTCCTCTTTCTCTCATCCTCAAGAAAATGACTTCAGGGGAATGTACCCAACCTCCTCTTCCCTACCTTGCTCATCCCTACAGCTTTCTCTGTCCTTCCCCAAGAGAGGGATTCAAACCCAGTGCATTTTCACTTTTCTGAAAGGCTTCATTGTATCATTTAAAACGTACTCCAGAGACCAGGTGAGTTCACCAGAATTCTCACATTACAACCCCTTCCAGCTTTTAGGAAAGGCTACATCTGATGGAGGACAATGGTAGAAGTGGGATTTTCCGTTTTAAATTAGATACCATGATATTCACGTTCTCCCCCAAAGAGCAGCTCATCAGAAAAAGTCTTACTAAATAGATAGCCAGTGGGAATTTGCTATATGACTCAGAGAGCTCAAACCGGTGTTCTGTGACAACCTAGAGGGGTGGGATGGGGTGAGAGGTGGGAAGGAGGTTCCAGAGGGAGGAGACATATGTATACCTGTGGCTGATTCATGTTGATGTATGGTAGAAATCAACACAATATCGTAAAGCAATTATCCTTCAATTAAAAAAAAGAAAGAACATATCTTACTGCCACACTAGAAAGGAAGGTTGAGCCTATGCATTCAGAGACTTCTGCATGTCCCCTAAAAATCTCTTGTTCTGGTTATACTGAGAAATGCTCTCTGCTGGAAGCCCTGTGCTCTGATTCTCCTTCCCACTATGGCACCATTGGTACCAGGGAGTGGTAAACCTTTGAGTTCTCTGTAGTAGGAACTGTTAAGTAAGAGCTGTTAAGATGAGACTTTTTTATTCTAGCACCATTAGGCTAGGATATAGAAAGAATGGAGACACTGGGAGCTCTGGAGCTTATTTTTCTGTTTCATCTTATCTCCAGTGTTTGCAAGAAGACATCTTTCCATTTCATCTCCAAAGGCTAAAAGATAAACAAGTATTGTGTTGGCTAAAATGTTCGTTCAAGTTTTTTGTAACATCTTACATTTGTTGTTGTTATCTTATACAAGTAAGCCTCTTAGTAAAGTTTCAAACAATATTAAAGTATATAGAACAATACAGAAGTCTTTCATCACTTACCCAATCATAGATCCTACCTCTGAGATTACCTTCGCTCATACCAGATTTCATGTAATCTGAAATGCATCGATTGTCAGATGCATGCCCACTTCAGAGATATTAAAAGATGAAAAAAGATGCTAGGTATCTTTCCACATATTTTTCTCAACACTCCACATATCCATAGATTTTTATATAATTATTAATTTTTATCATTAATATATTTATTCCAAACACATTGTTCTGCAACTGCTTTCTGAACATTTCTTGGTGCACCTTCTTTTTCAGTTAAAGATTTTGTTCTCTCCACAACTGTATCTCCAGTGCTAGAACAGTCCCTGGAATATGGTAGGAAGCCATTCCCCACTCAGGGGATCTTCCTGACCCAGGGAGTGAACCCACATCTCTTGTGTCTCTTGCATTGGCTGACAGATTCTTAACCACTGCTCCAACTGGGAGCCCCAAGAAAGAAAGGTTCAACTAATGAATGACTAGACTCTTTTGTTCTTCTAACACCTACATGGTCTTCAATAGTATTTATTGACCCTTTCCCCATTCAAGTAACAAGAATGGTTACTTTATTCAAACAGATGGTTTCTTTCCATTTTTTTTTTAACCTTTACAAGTAATACTGAATATCCTGGCTATTGTGTTTGTAGAACAGAAATAGTAATTATCATCATGCTATTATAACTACTTTACATGTATTAACTTATTTAATATTCACAAAAGCCATCTGAGGTTGGTGTTATCATCTTTCCATTTTTCAGATGACAAAACTGAGGGAAAAAAGAGGTTAAATGACTTGCCCCCAAAGTCAGCAGGCAATAAGTTATCAGGCCAGGATTTGGACCCTAGTCCACCTTGCACCAAAGGCCTTATCACTGTGCTCCTTTGTTTGGATGGATCTCTTGAAATTGAATTGTTATGTCTGAGGGGATGAACATTTGAATCTAAAAATGCTGTATCAGTTTAATTCCCTCCCTCATTGTTTAAGACTACCTGCTTCCTAACACCCTTGCCAATAATGGATGCCATCAATTTTTAAATCACTGAAAAATATAGGTAAAAAATAGTATTTCATCATTCATTAAAGAGTCAGACACAACTGAGTGACACACACTTTCTTTCCAGGTGTACTGCGACATTAAGCTTGATTTCCATTGACTGTTGACAAGTTATATTTTTCCTATGAATTGCCTACTCATCGTCTTTGCCCACTTTTTCTATTGGGTTCTTTGTCTTTGGTTGTTGATTTTAGGAACTCTGAATATTATTACAACTGTGGCAAAAAGTTTCGCCTAGACTATTTCTTTGATATAATACAGTCTGTCACACAAAAAAGTTTTTAAAATCTTATATAGTCAAGTTCATCCGTTTCTTTCTACATATGGCTTCTGACTTTTGTGTCCTTTCCCACTCACGATGATAAAGGAGTATATTTCCTTCTTTTTAACTTTTTATTTTTAGGTTTAACTCTATATTCCATCTCGAACCTATTTGGGGATAGGACTTGATCTCTCTCTTTTTAAGTGGAGACCCAGTGTTCTTATCCCCATTCTTGTTTATCATACATTAAATTTCCACGAATGCAAAGATCTGTTTCTAGACCTTCTGTTTCATTGTCTTAATGGTTTATTCCTGAGCTACATCATGTCTGTAAAGAACAGAGGCACAGTCAGCGCATAATTAATGTCAATTATCTCCTTCATCTCTTGTTATCCTTCCTATATACTTTCTCTTTCCATAGTTCCAATCTATAAATCCATGTCTCTTTAATTTTTCTTATCTATTTATTAATAGAATCTTTCACCCTGGGTTTTAGGGTATAGGTCTGACCACCCTCATCTCTAATCTGAAATGAGATAATGTAGTCACTTAACCAAACCATTTTTATGTAGCATTATAGTTGCAAATCCCCTTTGTGGATCACTGCCTTGGTGGGTGAAGCAGCTTGCATAACTAAATGAAGCTATGAGCCATGCTGTGCAGGGCCACCCAAGATGGATGGGCCATAGTGGAGAGTTCAGACAAAATGTAGTCCACTGGAAGAGGAAATGGCAAATGACTCCAACATTTTTGTCATGAGTATCCTGTGAACAGCATAAAATGGCAAAAAGATATGACACCAAAAGATGAGCCCTCCAGGTTGGAAGGTGTTCACTATGCTACTGGAGGTGAATGAAGGGTAATTACTAATAGCTCCAGAAAAAATGAAACAGCTGGGCCAAAGCAGAAATGATACTCAGTGTGGATGTGTCTGGTAGTGAAAGTAATAAAGAACAATACTGCATAGGAACCTGGAATCTTAAGTTCATGAATCAAGGTAAACTGGACATGGTCAAACAGGAGATGGCAAGAGTAAATGTCAACATCTTAGGAATCAGTGAACAAAAATGGATGGGAAAGGGGGAATTCAATTCAGATGACCATTATATTTACTACTGTGGGCAAGAGTCCCATAGAAGAGTAACCCTCATAATCAACAAAAGAGTCTGAAATGCAGTACGTGGGTACAATCTCAAAAGGACAGAATGATCTCAGTGCCCTTCCAAGGAAAATCATTCAACATCTCAGTAAACCAAGTCTACACCCCAAGCACTGATGCTGAAGAAGCTGAAGTTGAATGGTTATCTTAAAACCTACAAGATCTTTTAGAACTAACACCAAAAAAAAAAAAAAGATGTTCTTTTCATCATAGGACATTGGAATGCAAAAGTAGGAAGAGATGCCTGGAGTAACAGGCAAGCTTGGCTTACAAAATGAAGTAAGGCAAAGGCTAGCAGAGTTTTGCCAAGAGAATGCATTAGTCATAGCAAACACCTCCTTCCAACAACACAAGAGATGGCTCTATACACACAGGCATCACAAGATGGTCAACACTGAAATCAGACTGATTATATTCTTTGCAGTCAAAGATGGAGAACCTCTACACAGTCAGCAAAAACAAGACCGGGAGCAGACTATGACTCAGACCATGAACTCCTTACTGCCAAATTCAGACTTAAGTTGAAGAAAGTAGGGGAAACCACTAGGCCATTCAGGTATGACCTAAATCAAATCCCTTATGATTATATAGTGGAGGTGATGAATAAATTCAAGGGACTAGATCTGGTAGACAGAGGGCCTGAAGAACTATGGACAGAGGTTCATAACATTGTACAGGAGGCAGTGACCAAAACCATCCCAAAGAAAAAGAAATGCAAGAAGGCAAAGTGGTTGTCTAAGGAGGCTTCACAAATAGCTGAGGAAAGAAGAGAAGCAAAAGGCAAGGGAGAAAGGGAAAGACATCCCCAGCTGAATGCAGAGTTCCAGAGAATAGCAAGGAGAGATAAGAAGGCCTTCTTCAATAAACAATGCAAAGAAATAGAGGAAAACGAAAGAACAGGAAAGACTAGAGATCTCCTCAAGAAAATTGAAGATGTCAAAGGAACATTTATTTCATTCACATATAGGCTTGATAAAGGACAGAAATGGTAAGCAGTAGAAGAGATTAAGAAGAAGTGGCAAGAATACACAGAGGAACTATACAAAAACAGTCTTAATGATTGGGATAACCTCAGTAGTGTGGTCACTCACCTAGAACCCGATGTCTTGAGGTGGACCCTAGGAACTCAAGTGGGCCTTAGGAAGCATTACTACAAAATAAAAAAAGACCTAGAAGAGGTGATGGAATTCCAGCTGAGCTATTTCAAATCCTAAAGATGATGCTGTTAAAGTGCTACACTCAATATGTCAGCAAATTTGACAAACTCAGCAGTGGCCACAGGACTGGAAAAGGTTAGTTTTCATCCCAATCCCAAAGAAGGGCAGTGCTAAAGAATGTTCAAACTACCGGACAACTGCACTTATTTGCCATGCTAGTAAGGTTATGCTCAAACTAGCATATGCTCAAAAAGGTTATCCTTCAAACTAGCCTTCAGTAGTACTTGAATTGACAACTTCCAGATGTACAAACTGGGTTTAGAAAAGGCAGAAAGACCAGAGATCAAATTGCCAAAATTTGTTGGATCATAGAGAAAGGTAGAGAATTCCAGAAAAACATCTACTTCTGCTTTATTAACTACGCTAAAGTCTTTGACTGTGTGGATCACAACAAACTGTGGGAACTTCTTCAAGAGATAGGAATACCAGACCATCTTACCTGTCTCCTGATAAACCCGTATGCAGGTCAAGAACCACAGTTAGAACCCTACATGAAACAACTGACTGGTTCAAAATTGAGAAAGGAATATGACAAGGCTGTATATTGTCACTCTGTCTATTTAACTTATATACAGAACACATCATGCAAAATGCCAGGCTGGATGAGTTACAAGCTGGAATCAAGATTGCCATAAGAAATATAAAAAACCTCAGATATGCAGATGACACTACCCTAATGGCAGAAAGCAAAGGGGAACTTTCCAGTAGTTGCATGCGAATGTGAGAATTAGACCATAAGGAAGGCTGAGTGCCAAAAAATTGATGCTTTCAAATTGTGGTGCTGAAGAAGACTCTTGAAATTACCTTGGACAGTAATTCTCAAGCAGTCAATCCTGAAAGAAATCAACCCTGAATACTCATTGGAAGGACTGATGCTGAAGCTGAAGCTCCAGTACTCTGGCCACCTGATGGGAAGAGCTGACTCACTGGAAAAGACTCTGATGTTGAGAAAGACTGAAGGCAAAAGGAGAAGAGGGCAGCAGAGGATGAGATAGTTAGATAGCATCACTGACTGTACGGACATGAACTTGGGCTAACTCCAGGAGACAACAAGGACCAGGGAGGCCTGGCATGCTCCATGGGGTCCCTCTGGCAGTCCATGGGGTCACAGAGTCAGACATAACTTAGCAACTGAACAACAACAAAATAGCTATAAATAACATAGCTTCTTCCCAGTCCCATTAAACCAGCCACTCTCTCTTTATTAATCAGAATAAAAAACAGTTGAATTTCAGGACTTTCGTGGTGGTCCAGAGGTTAGGACTCTGTGCTTCCAATGCAGGAGGCACAGGGTCAGTCCCTAGTTGGGGACCTAAAATTCCATACGCCACGAGGTGTGGCCAAATTTTTTTTAAAGTTTTTGGGATCACTGGATGATTCCCCATGGCCATGTGGCCTGCAGAGAATCCCACAGGTATCCTCACCACCCCCAGATTCATTGATTCTCACTCAAGGGACCCAGGTCCCACCCCTGCCCCTCTCGTGGGGCTAGCTCTGTGAATGAAGGTGACTCTTCTGCCACTATATTCCAGTCCACCTCTGGCCTCCACAGTGTTACTGACACTGTGAGATCTCTCTCAAGTCATGAATAAAAATCTCATATTTTTTCTGCAAGTTACCTATTTTCAACACATTGAAGCTTTACGATTTGGGCCATAATAATCTAGCTCAACATTCAGAAAACGAAGATCATGGCATGTGGCCCCATCACTTCATGGGAAATAGATGGGGAAACAGTGGAAACAGTGTCAAACTTTATTTTTGGGGGCTCCAAAATCACTGCAGATGGTGACTGCAGCCATGAAATTAAAAGACGCTTACTCCTTGGAAGAAAAGTTATGACCAATCTAGATAGCATATTCAAAAGCAGAGACATTACTTTGCCGACTAAGGTCCGTCTAGTCAAGGCTATGGATTTTCCTGTGGTCATGTATGGATGTGAGAGTTGAACTGTGAAGAAGGCTGAGTGCCAGAGAATTGATGCTTTTGAACTGTGGTGTTGGAGAAGACCCTTGAGAGTCCCTTGGACTGCAAGGAGATCCAACCAGTCCATTCTGAAGGAGATCAGCCCCGGGATTTCTAAGGAAGGAATGATGCTGAAGCTGAAACTCCAGTACTTTGGCCACCTCATGCCAAGAGTTGACTCATTGGAAAAGACTCTGATGCTGGGAGGGATTGGGGGCAGGAGGAGAAGGGGAGGACAGAGGATTAGATGGCTGGATGGCATCACTGACTCGATGGACATGAATCTGAGTGAACTCCAGGAGATGGTGATAGACAGGGAGGCCTGGCGTGCTGCGATTCATGGGGTCTCAAAGAGTCGGACATGACTGAGCGACTGAACTGAACTGAACTGAATCTAGTCTCTATTCCAACTGCTCCTCCATATAATGCAGAATAATATCTGGTTAAAAGCAAGGCCCCCATCAGTTCTAATGAGATGGATGGAACTGGAGCCGATTATACAGAGTGAAGTAAGCCAGAAAGAAAAACACCAATACAGTATACTAACACATATATATGGAATTTAGAAAGATGGTAATGATGACCCTGTATGCGAGACAGCAAAAGAGACTCAGATGTGTAGAGCAGACTTTTGGATTCTGAGGGAGAGGGAGAAGGTGGGATGAGATGGGAGAATGGCATTGAAACATGTATACTATCATGTAAGAAATGAATTGCCAGTCTATGTCCGATGCAGGATACAGGGATGCTTGGGGCCGGTGCACGGGGATGACCCAGAGAGATGTTATGGGGAGGGAGATGGGAGGGGGGTTCATGTTTGGGAACGCATGTACACCCATGGTGGATTCATGTCAATGTATGACAAAACCAATACAGTATTGTAGAGTAAAATAAAGTTAAAATAAAAATTTTTTTAAAAAAAGCAAGGCCCCAGAAGCCAATTGGCTCTGTCTGATCCCAGTTGCCCCCTCAACAAGCCGTGTGACCTCAAGCCTCTGTCTACCTCAGCTTCCTCATTTGTAAAAGAGGGTCATGATGGTAATAAACCCATCTCAAAGAGTTGTTGTGAAGCTAAATAAATTAATAATTATAAAGTACTTAGAACAGTGCCTGATTCACAGTGAAGCCCTGGAAGTATTTGCTAAGTAAGTTAAATGAACCATAAAGCCTTTCCTACATTTTTATTAATCTCTTCTACTCCACATAAGATTTGGTTTATTTAGATTTCTCTCTCCTTAAATATGCATGTGAAAATATTCTTGAGATATACCAACTAGGCTTGGAACATATGTGCTTTTTCCCATCCTCCATAGATGCCCTGCGGATTTCTGAGACTGCTAATCTCATAGAATAATAGTAGTGAGAGTAACAATAATAATAACAATGAAGTTTGCAAGGTTTACATGAAGAAAAACTTCTAAACTCTCCTGAAGAAAATAAAAGATTTGCCTAAGTGAGTAGTAAGACTCAGTGTCATAAGATGTCAATTATTCCTGAGTTAATTTGTAAATCAACTCAATAAACACATGAGTAAGTTTTTCAGAACTAAATAAGATGATTCTAAAAATTATATGAAAGACAAAAACAAACATATGCTGGAAATTCTAAAAAAAGAAAAGAAATGAGGAGGGAACTATGCTTAGCAGATTTTAAAAGTTTTTTTAATAAAACTTCATGTGCTCTTAGTACATGAATTCACAGACTGATGAACAGAAAGAATAAGAAATGAGACTGTAGTGTACCATAAGGGAAACATCTCAAATTAGTGGAGAGAGATGGTGTTGATGGTGTTGGGGCAGTTAGTAGCCATTGTGAAAACCCATAGTCATTCAATTCTCATCAGTAGTTTTAAATATATATACATGTGTGTGTGTGTGTATATATATGTAGTGTCAGGCTGGGGTGAAGGGTGGGTTTGCAGGATCTTAGTTCCCCAACCAGAGATTGAACCTGGACCTTCAGCAGTAAAAGCATGGAGCCCTACCCACTGGACCACTAGGGAATTACCAGCAGTAGTTATATTCTATAAAAAAACTGCAGACACTGAATTAGTGAATACTGAACCATTTTCGCCAGGAGAAATACAGGATTAGGGTTCTGCCAGCCTCTGGTCACATTTCATCAACTGATCAACAAATACCTTGTTTTATGGGCCTTTCTGTTTAAAGACCGCTTATTAATGTACATTGCTGACTCATTAATATGTAACTCATGGCCAACAGCACTGTAACTCATGCCTGAACAAAGCTTATCTAACAGCCATATTTTCTCTGTAAGGCACTATAACCGTAGCCCCTTCTTGTGCCTGAGAACCCTAGACGGCACTTCAGTGCTACACTTGGGAGCCATTTTAAATAGCAAAATTCCCAAGAAACAGTACAGAAATGCAAAATGTGGTGCTAAATAGACTAGAAAAAGAACACTCATTTCCAGTACCAGAGCGGAAGCAAGAAGGCAGCGCATCATCGCAGTCAACCTCAGCTGAGAACATGCATGTGACAGGAAATGCTAATATTCGCCACTCCTAGTATGTCCATAAATGACAGCAAAAGCATTGTGAGCACTGATTTTTGAGTAACGAACATATTTTAGCAAGTAGGTGAATGTGTAAGTGCAGAGTCTGTGAATAATGAGGATAGATGTAGTTAGAACCATATCTCACACTGCATAACAGAATAAATTCTAAAGCATCAAATCTTGAAATGTTAAATGATAATCATAAAGTATTATAAACATAGTAGACAATTTTCTTTATAACCTTGGAGTGGAGAATTTTCTAATCAAAACACAAAATCGAAAAGCCACAAATAAAATTGTTTAAATTTTGACTCCTGTAAAAAACAAAAACAACTTGAAGACAAAAAAAGAACTACTCTAACATAAGTCAAGCTGAGCTCCTAAACAACCAAAATAGCAAAAGGTAAATGACAAATTGGGAAAATATTTGCAATTCTTTTCAGAACCAAAGGCTAATCTCCTCACAATATAAAATGTCCTAGAAAGAGACGAAAAAAACCCTAAACTACAATTAAAAAAAAAAAAACCTGAAAAAGGATATGAAAAATTCAGAGAAAAAAATATATACAATTCATAAAGCATATAAAATATTCAACTTTATTCATAATAAAAGGAATGTAAATGAAAGCTATGTTTAGATATTATTTCTCATCAGTCTAGCAAAAATCCAAAAGATTTTAGACTGATGTGATGACATCACTTTGAAGAAACGTTTACTTTTATACATTTCCATTAGGGGTTTTAATGGTACAGCCTGTACTGAGGACAAGTTGCCAATAATTGCATTTGATCATGCTAAGTTGCTTCAGTCATGTTAGACTCTTCATGACCCCATGGACTGTAGCCTGCCAGGCTCCTCTGTCCATGGGATTCTCTAGGAAAGAATACTGGAGTGGGCTGTCATGCCCTCTTCCAGGGAATCATCCCAATCCAGGGATCAAACCCGCTGTTCCTGTGGCTCCTGCATGGCAGGCAGATTCTTTACTACTGAGCCATGGGGAAGCCTCTGCCAATAATTATCAGAATTCAAATGTATATAACCCTTGACCCCAAAATTCACTCTTAGGACTTTTTTCTATACTTAGACACATGCAAAATGACCAAAGGACAGTTATTCATTGCAACATTGTTGTCATTAGCCAAAGATTAGAATGTCAATAAAATAAGGATTAAATACACTATGGTTATTTAAACAACAGAAAACTGCAGCTGTAAAAACACATGAAAAAGTTCTCTATGGACTAACACAAAAAGATCATGGAGATATATTGCTAACTGAAAAGCAAGATACAGAAAAATATTTATATGATCCCTTGTGTAAAAAGGAGAGAAGAAAAAATATGTGCACTGGCTTGCACATGCATAAAAATTCAATGAAAAGATTATTAATATACTAATAACAATGAGTAGTACTATAGGAATTGAGCAAATATAGGAATAAAGTCAGAAGGAGACTGTTGTAGAATTACTGATATCTGACCATTGGAAATGTATACCATACTCCAAAAATTAAATTTTCTATTTAAAATTTTACTTATAATCCAAAAATTAAACAGAAAATTATATTTAAAAATGGAAACTTCATAGATTGCATTACAAGATGAAGGCACATTATCCTTTTATCAACACAAGAACAGAAAGACAATTAGAAACTCCAAGAAGGGGAATTCCCTGGCAGTCCAGTGGTTAGAACTCTGTGCTTTCATGGCTGAGGGCCTGGGTTTGATCCCTCGTTGGGGAACTAAGATCCCACAAGCCACACTGCAGGGCCAAAACAGAGAAAAAAAACAAAGAAACTCCCCGAAGAGAACTGAAATGCTATATAAGAAAGTCCTAGTCCAAATAGAAAGCTAACTAAAAAAATCATGGAACGATATTCTATATGCCAAGTGAATCTATTTAACCTTGATGCTTAGGACAACATCATTCAGGCCCTATCCATTCTCTGGGTCCCAGAGTCTTGAGCAGTCAAATCAGGTCAGTTCAGTTCAGTTCAGTTCAGTCGCTCAGTCATGTCCGACTCTTTGAGACCCCATGAATCGCAGCACGCCAGGCCTCCCTGTCCATCACCAACTGCCGGAGTTCACTCAGACTCACATCCATCGAGTCAGTGATGCCATCCAGCCATCTCATCCTCTGTCATCCCCTTCTCCTCCTGCCCCAATCCCTCCCAGCATCAGAGTCTTTTCCAATGAGTCAACACTTCACATGAGGTGGCCAAAATATTGGAGTTTCAGCTTTAGCGTCATTCCTTCCAAAGAACACCCAGGACTGATCTCCTTTAGAATGGACTGGTTGGATCTCCTTGCAGTCCAAGGGACTCTCAAGAGTCTTCTCCAACACCACAGTTCAAAAGC
>SJYQ01010242.1:86534-111540 GCA_006410935.1 Redunca redunca | reverse complement strand
AATTTTCCACAGTTTATTGTGATCCACACAGTCAAAGCCTTTGGCATAGTCAATAAAGCAGAAATAGATGTTTTTCTGGAACTCTCTTGCTTTTTCCATGATACAGCGGATGTTGGCAATTTGATCTCTGGTTCCTCTGCCTTTTCTAAAACCAGCTTGAACATCTGGAAGTTCACGGTTCACATATTGCTGAAGCCTGGCTTGGAGAATTTTGAGCATTACTTTACTAGTGTGTGAGATAAGTACAATTGTGAGATAGTTTGAGCATTCTTTGGCATTGCCTTTCTTTGGGGTTGGAATGAAAACTGACCTTCAGTGGGTACCAATTCAAATCCATCCCCGCCTGTTACACCCTCGATGAAACTAAGATCAATGGCATTCAAAAGAGAAGTTGTCATGACTGGAAAGTTACTATTTGGCCCAGCCACTTTGTATTTTTATAAAATTACTAAACTAACGGCTAAGATTAACACAAAACAATTTTTAAAAAAACTTTCCTTAAAACTCACACACTTCTCTAACAAGTGATAATCTAAAAACCCAATCTCACATTGATAATTCTATCAGCCCCATCAGGCTCTGAGAAGACAAGGATGATTCAAAGTATCAATGGAATAATATAACTATCTTTGTGAAAATTCCCTGGCCATCACCAGCATTGTTTAACTCTTCTCTGATAAAAAAAAGAGTTGTGTGCCAAAGAGTACATCTCATTTTCTCTCAACTCTTGCTGGAATTTCAAGAGTTGCTATCCAGACTCTATCTGACTCAGCCCCTGAAGGGTTCATGAGTACAGCGGAAGGCTTGGTTTATGGATAAATGTATGTGATTATGGCATTTCATCATGGAATAGACTCAAGAGCAGGGGTCAGCAAACTACAACCCACAGATTAATTCTGGCCCACTGCCTGTTTTTGTAAATAAAATGTAATTGAAACGGGGCTACACTCATGTATTTACATATTGTTTATAGCCACTTCCATGCTATAATAGCAGAGTTGAGTAGTTGCAAGAAGAGAACATACAGCTTGTAAGCCAAAAATATTTACTACCTAAGCTTTTGCAGAAAAATTTCACTAAACACAGTGCAAGAGTGTCTAGGCCTGACATCCAGCAAATTCCCACTGACAAAATCAGATAGACATGTAGCCTGAATCACCACAAAAAATCTTGCTTTGGAGGTATAAGTATAGATAAAATCATCATTATTATCATATATACAATGTAATTACATAGGTATATGTACACATATATATACATACATATATGTCTATATATGCATATACTCTCACTGCAAAATAGTGAGATCAGGATCAAAATGTTCTTTCAAAGGGGCTATAATCTTATCCTCATTCTTCTTTCTCACAAGACTCCAGTGTGTTCTATACACTTAAAGGAGGCAACACATTTTAATACAAATAACAGATTCAGTTAAAATCAGACCTCTCACATTCTGGTTCCCTGGGCTCAAACAGTGAGACACCGCATTTGAAGTGACCTACACATTGTCAGTGAGTGAATGGTGATTATTAGTTTTACCTCACCTATCCCCTTTGGCCTGGATCCCACTCTTTTTTCTCTTGCTTTTTTCATTCCCTGGTCCCATTTCTCAACTACCACTTCCTTTAATTACTGACAATATCTTTTTAAAAATCCTTTGTCTTGTCTGTATTTAGGTACTTATTTTTTAATTGCAAATTATTGAAGGCTGGAAGCTTCACTAAGGTGCCACTAACTAGTAATCAAAAAGATGTCATGTAGTTATCTGGAAGAGTGATATCCCCATGGAAAAGGAAATGGCAATGCACTCCAGTATTCTTGCCTGGTGAATTACGTGGACAGAAGAGTCTGGCAGACTATAGTCCATCGGGTTGCAAAGAGTTGGATACAACTTGAGTGACTAACACATACACACACACATATACTTTTAATTGTTATATATTAACTACATAAAACTATATAGTATACTAATATATAGTTACATATATTTTAATAGTTAATACCATAAGAAAAAAAGAGAAATCTCCACATCCTAGAAATGAAGAAGAAACTGAAAATCAGGATAGTAAATATGAGAAGTGACTCTGTGAAGGCCCTTGAGGAAGAATAGTGATGCTAGTTTCAGTAACCCAGGGATTTGGATTTCCATACCCTTGTAAGGATAGAAAAGCCTTTTGTAATGCTAGGAGTTAGAAATGAGATATCTACACAAAGCTCAGCACCTCCTAAGGGGGAAAAACTATCTATTAGTACATAAGGATCATAAGAAAGTTTGTCAGTCTCTTCTTAGGATCTAGATTGATAAATAGGAAAAGCCTCTTCAACAATTCAAAAATGTAAGCCTGCAACATACATGGCTTTGGGCTTGAAATTGACTTTCTCCATGTAATCTGAGGACATCAAAGTTGTCCAGTGGTTGAAAAGAACTATTTTATATATTTTGTCAGTTTATCTTCTGTGGGTTTTTAATAGGTGGGAATACTGAACAGATGAGAATTTAACATATCCTGGCAGACAGAAATACAAAACTACCCTGGAAAGATATGCCTTCAGTGTTGACTGGCTCCAGAGGATTTCAACAGAAAATGCCCACTGAGGATGAGCTTATAATAAAAGATATCAATGTCAGACATTTGAAAACTAATGTACCATGAGTAAACTGTGTGCCCCATATATGACACAATGTAATAACTGAAATCTTAGCTATGGTCTGAATCCATAAGATAGATATGCTTAAAGTTACCAAATATGAGAATTTCCACTTTTGGCCAACATGAAGTAACAGAGATAGGATATGCTTTTTATTTGAAACAACCTCAAAATGACACCCTATATGAAACAAGGTCTTCAGGTATTGGTCATCAGCCAGTCTGGACAGTGACACCTAAGAGAGAGGGAACATAAAAGGTGAGCCCAACAATTGCCTCAGCTTACTGCTTGGAGGGAATTTTCCTGCCACAACACAGGAAAAGAGAAGGGAGGCAGAGACTTGCAGTTTTCTTATGTTGAAAAGAGAGAGCTATAAGATGGGAGGCTGAAGTGGCTAGAGCTCCCAGGACAGAAAACCAGAGAAGAGAAAAATCAGCCAAGAGACAGCTCCAGAGATCATCAGAGCCTCTTGAGTCTTCAGCTGAATACAGATCAGAGCATGCTTGTGAGAAAACTACCCAAGGATGGGGAAACAATCAACCAAAAATAGCAGAGGGAAAATCCCCAAAGCTCGCACCAAGCCAGGAATAGTTCATTTTCCTGCCAGCCAACATGGAAAGCCTCCTAATTCATAGGCATTGGGTGGAATACTTAGAAGGATGTCACTTCATTAGTAATACCAATAATTAGAACAAAGAATATAGTGATGGGTACAGAAAGACAATTAATAATAATTAAGAGGTCAATTCATCAAAAAGGAAATAATCCTTGACTTGAGATGTAGCTGAGAGCCTGAGGAGACTGGGGTTACTAGCATTTACAGGACAAGAGTGAAAGAGGAGACCAAGCATCACAAAAAGAGTTCCAGGGTTTGTAGAAGGTCTCTTTGACTATTCGTCTGACTATAATAAGCACATGTGTGTGAGGAAAGGAGCCAAGGCTGGGGAAAGATCCATCTAAAGATTTAGAAGTAACAATGTCCAGCACTCTCACAGAACTAGCAATGGTTGGTGCCTGTTCCTACCAGTCAGGCTGAGAAAGCTTATGATTCTCAGAGTGGAGGTAGAACACACAGAAGACTCTTGTGTTAATAGTGGGGAATAGTTAAGGTTGCCACTAAGCATTGCTTTAGCTTTGCCTAATAAATCTTAGAAACAAATCCTGAAAGATTTTAAGTAACTTAACTGTGTCTCAGATCAAAGGGTGAGAACAAAACTATCTAGCATCCATCAAGGACCACCATGCCTGTGATCCAAGTTTTAAAATTTCCAGATGCAAAAGAAAAAAAGGCAAAAGATGACCCATAATGAGATAAATACAAACATTAAAACCAAATCAGAACTGACACAAATATTAAAATTAGCAAACATCAGTCATTAAAAGTTTCTATGATTATATTCCACACGTTAAAAAACAGTTAAGTAGAGGTATGTATGATGTTTTTAAAAGAACCAAAAACAAACAAACAAAAAAATTCTAGAGGAGAAAACTACAATGTATGAGATGATAAATATACTGGATAGGATTAAAGGCAAATTAGATTTTGCAGAAAAAAAGGTTAATTAACCTGAAGATGGAAGGATAGAAATTATCCAAAGAAAGAAACTAGAAAGAAAGAGAAATTTTCTTAAATGAGCATAGCATCAGTGAGCTATGGGAAGACTTCAAGTTCCCTATTATGTTTATAATCAGAGTCCCTGAAGGAGAGAAAATGTAGGAGCAGAAAAAATATATCAAGAAATAATTATCATAATTTTAAAAATTGGGTAAAATCTATAAGCCCACAGATCCAAGAACCTCAGCAAACCACAAGAACAAGAAATATTAAGAAAAACATACCACTTCCCATCATAAATCATTCAAAACAAGTGATAAAAAACCTAAAAACAGTCATATTTTTTAAAAAGTTAAAACAAAACAATATGTTGCATCACACCTTCTGGTTTCAAACCATAGTATAAAGCTACAGGCATCAAAACAGTATGGCACTGGCATAAAAACAGACACACAGATTGGTGGAACACAATACAGAGTCCAGAAATAAACCCATGCATATGTGGTCAATTAATTTACAACAAATGAGCCAATACTATACAGGGAAGGATAGTCTCTTTAATAAATGATGAGAAAAATTAGACAGACACCTGCAAAAAAGTGAAACTGGACCACTGGTTAATACCATACACAAAAATTAACTCAAAACAGATTAAGGACTTGAATGTAATACAGGAAGCCATAAAACTCCTAGAAGAAAGGGAGTAAGCTCCTTGACGTTGGTGTTGGCAATGATTTTTTGGATTTGACACCAAGACAAAGGCAAAAAAAAAAATTAATTAATGGAATTATATCAAACTAAAAAACACACAGCAAAGAAAACCATCAACAAAATGAAAAGGCAAGCTACTGAATGAGAGAAAATATTTTCAAATCGTATATCTGGTAAGGGGATATTATCTAAAATATATAAAGAATTCATAAAATTCAATAGCAAAAAACAATGCGATTAAAAACTGAATAGAATTTTTTTTCTCAAGAAGACATACAAATGACCAATAGGTACATGAAAAGGTGTTCAACATTACTAATCATCAGGGAAATGAAATCAAAAGCATGATATCACCTCACACCTGTTAGGATAATTACTATCAAAAAGACTAGAGATTAGTATTGACAAGGATGAGGAAAAAGGAGACCCTTGTGCGCTATTAATGGGAATGTAAATTGGTGTAGCCACTATGGGAAAGAGTACAGAGTTTCCTCAAAAAATAAAAATAGGGCTACCATGTGATCCAGCAATTTCACTTCTGGGTATGTATCCAAAGGAAATGTAAACACAGTATCAGAGAGATATTTGTACTCTCATGTTCATGTTGCATTATTCACAATAGCCAAGACACAGAAACAACCTAAGTTTCTATCAAGGGTGAATGAATAAAGAAGAAAGATAGATAGACAGACACACTTACATAAACATACACAATGGAATATTATTCAACCATTAGAAAGAAGGAAATCCTGCTATTTGCAACAACAAAGATAGGACTTGAGAGTATTATGCTAAGTGAAACAAGTCAGAGAAAGACAAATATTGCATGCTATCACTTAAATATGTGTTATCTTAAAAAACAAGTCAAAGTGATAGAAACAGAGAGTAGAAAAGTGATTGCCAGAGCTGAAGGTGGCGGAAATAGGGAGAGGTTCATAAAAGGATATAAATATTCAGGTATAAAATGAATAAAGCCTGAGGATCTAACGTAAAACACGGTGACTACAGTTGATAACACTGTATTTTATAATTGAAATTTTCTAAAAGAGTAGAATTTAAATGTTCCTAGCAAAAAAAAAGATAATATATGAGGTAGTGAATGTGAGTGGGTTTTTTCCGATTAGGTGTTTTTTGAGGGTTGTCTTTTTTTTTTTTTGGTCATACTGCGTCATGCAGGAATTTCCCAACCAGGGATCAAACCTGTGCTCCCTGCAGTGGAAATCCAGAGTCTTAACCACTGGACCTCCAGGGAAGTCCCATCATGGATGTATTAATTAATGAGATGGTGGGAATCTCTTTACAATGTACATGCATAGCAAATCATCACAAGGTATACTATAAATACCTTCTAATTTATCAATTATACCTAAATAAACCCACAAAAAGCAACATATTACATATGGGGGAACAAGAATAACTTCCCAGAAACAATGCAGATGAGAAGACATCAGACAAAGTCTTTACCATCCTGAAAGAAAATAAATATCAGCCTAGAATTCTGTACTCAGCATAAAGATCTTTCAAAAGAAAAGATGAAATAGATTTATTCAGATACTCAAAAGCTAAAAAAAAAAAGAAAGAAAGAAAGAAAGAAAAATTACCACCAGCAGACCCACACTATAAGAAATAGTAAAAGAAATCCCTCAGGCAGAAGCAAAAAGAAATATGATTTCAAAAATGGATCTGCACAAAGAATGAACACTGCAAACGGTAACTACATAGGTAAATATATAATATTTCTTTCTTTTATATAAATTCTAATAAAGCTAATGACCCTTTAAACAAAGGCAATAATGGCTGAATGTGGGTTTTATAACATATGTAAAAGGAAAATTTGTAACAATAGTTGTCCCATCACTTCATGGCAAACAAAAGAGGAAAAAGTGGAAGTATTTATATATTTTGGTGTTATATTTCATTTTCTTGGACTCCAAAATCACTGGGGACAGTAAACTGCAGCCAGGAAATNATGGGAATGTAAATTGGTGTAGCCACTATGGGAAAGAGTACAGAGTTTCCTCAAAAAATAAAAATAGGGCTACCATGTGATCCAGCAATTTCACTTCTGGGTATGTATCCAAAGGAAATGTAAACACAGTATCAGAGAGATATTTGTACTCTCATGTTCATGTTGCATTATTCACAATAGCCAAGACACAGAAACAACCTAAGTTTCTATCAAGGGTGAATGAATAAAGAAGAAAGATAGATAGACAGACACACTTACATAAACATACACAATGGAATATTATTCAACCATTAGAAAGAAGGAAATCCTGCTATTTGCAACAACAAAGATAGGACTTGAGAGTATTATGCTAAGTGAAACAAGTCAGAGAAAGACAAATATTGCATGCTATCACTTAAATATGTGTTATCTTAAAAAACAAGTCAAAGTGATAGAGACAGAGAGTAGAAAAGTGATTGCCAGAGCTGAAGGTGGCGGAAATAGGGAGAGGTTCATAAAAGGATATAAATATTCAGGTATAAAATGAATAAAGCCTGAGGATCTAACATAAAACACGGTGACTACAGTTGATAACACTGTATTTTATAATTGAAATTTTCTAAAAGAGTAGAATTTAAATGTTCCTAGCAAAAAAAAAGATAATATATGAGGTAGTGAATGTGAGTGGGTTTTTTCCGATTAGGTGTTTTTTGAGGTTTGTCTTTTTTTTTTTTTTGGTCATACTGCGTCATGCAGGAATTTCCCAACCAGGGATCAAACCTGTGCTCCCTGCAGTGGAAATCCAGAGTCTTAACCACTGGACCTCCAGGGAAGTCCCATCATGGATGTATTAATTAATGAGATGGTGGGAATCTCTTTACAATGTACATGCATAGCAAATCATCACAAGGTATACTATAAATACCTTCTAATTTATCAATTATACCTAAATAAACCCACAAAAAGCAACATATTACATATGGGGGAACAAGAATAACTTCCCAGAAACAATGCAGATGAGAAGACATCAGACAAAGTCTTTACCATCCTGAAAGAAAATAAATATCAGCCTAGAATTCTGTACTCAGCATAAAGATCTTTCAAAAGAAAAGATGAAATAGATTTATTCAGATACTCAAAAGCTAAAAAAAAAAAGAAAGAAAGAAAGAAAGAAAAATTACCACCAGCAGACCCACACTATAAGAAATAGTAAAAGAAATCCCTCAGGCAGAAGCAAAAAGAAATATGATTTCAAAAATGGATCTGCACAAAGAATGAACACTGCAAACGGTAACTACATAGGTAAATATATAATATTTCTTTCTTTTATATAAATTCTAATAAAGCTAATGACCCTTTAAACAAAGGCAATAATGGCTGAATGTGGGTTTTATAACATATGTAAAAGGAAAATTTGTAACAATAGTTGTCCCATCACTTCATGGCAAACAAAAGAGGAAAAAGTGGAAGTATTTATATATTTTGGTGTTATATTTCATTTTCTTGGACTCCAAAATCACTGGGGACAGTAAACTGCAGCCAGGAAATTAAAAGATGCTTGCTCCTCAGAAGGAAAGCTATGAACAACTTACACAGTGTAATAAAAAGCAAAGACATCACTTTGCCAACAAAGATCCATATAATCAAAGCTATATTTTTTCCAGTAGTTATGTATGGATGTGAGAGTTGGACCATAAAGAAAGCTGACTGCTGAAGTACTGACGTTTTGAACTGTGGTGTTGGACAAGATTCTTGAGAGTCCCTTGGACTGCAAGGAGATCAAATTAACCAATACTAAAGGAAATCCAATACTTTGTCCACCTGATGCAAAAAGCTGACTCATTGGAAAAGTTTCTGATGCTGTGAAAGATTGAGGGCACGAGGAAACGGGGATGACAGAGGACAAGGTTGTTAGATGGCATCACAGACTCAATGGGCATGAGTTTGAGCAAACTCCAGGAGATAGTGTAGGACAGAGGAGCCTGGTGTGTTGCGGTCCATGGGGTTGCAAACAGTCGGACATGACTTCCAAACTGAACAAAAACCACAGCAACATAACAACAGCACAAAGTTTATGAGGAAAAAGATGGAAGCAATCTATTAAAGAGTTCTTATACTACATACGAAGTGGCGTAATATCACTTGAAGGTAGAATGTGATGTCAATGATGTATGTTACAAACCTAGAGCAGCTTCTAAAATAATAAAAAGAGCTAAAATTAATCATCTCTTCATAACTTTTGTGATAAAATAGAATCACAAAATATATTCAATTCATCTAAAAGAAGTAGAAAGAGAGGGTAAAAGGATCAAAGAAAAATAGGACAAATGGCAGGGGAGGCGGGGAGTAGGAAACAGAACAATATCAGTAATCATATTGTGTGTAAATGGTCTAATTGGTTAGAAAAAAAAGTGAGGCCCAATTATATGCTGCATATAAGAAACTCACTTCAAGCATAAAGAGCAAAGAGGTTACCTTCCTTGGTCTTCTTGCCAGAAGTTTTTCCTCTGAGATTTACTTTCCATGCCTGTTTCAGTTCTATAACTGGAGCCACCTGTGGGTTAAAGCTTGGGATAGAAAGGAGGAAGCATATTGATTTTTCTTCAAGATCTGACTTCCTTCCCCAATTTGAATATTACTTTTTAAAATTTTTTCCCAGACTTAAAGTAGTTTTAAAAAAATTTTTATTCCAAGTTATTAGTTATAATCTGTCAGAAACATAGGCTGTAGTGGACTTCACCCATCTTGACCAGCACTGGAAGTTACAAATAACTTTTTAAGAGGTGAAGGTTAGGAACATACTTTCGGCAGTGACAGAGAATCAGAAACTGATAAACTCATGAAAAAATACTCACATTCATTTATAATCAGAGAAGTGAAAATTACTGTGATAATATTTGTACACATCAGCTTGGTGATGTAACATCTGATAACATCAAGAGTGGAAGAAGACAGAAGGAAACAGAAACTCTTTCCTGTTTTAGATGGAATTGTAAATTGGTATAACCAGTTTCTAACCAAAGACAAAAGAGTTAAGAGAATATCTCATGCAAAATCCATAGGCACAAATTTGAAAATCTACAAAAAATTAATAATTTTCTAACAAAATTAAAATTGTCAATATTAATCTGAAAGGAAATAGAAAGTTTGAATAGACCAAATATAAATGTTGAAAAATGACCAAAAAACCCTACCATTGAAAATGACAATAAAGGGATTTCTCTGGTGGTCCAGTGGCTAAGACTCCAAGCTCCCAATGCTGGGGGCCTTTGCTGGATCCTTTGTCAGGGAACTAGATCCCATAGACCACAGCTAAGCATTCACATGCCTAACTAAGAGTTTGCAGCTAAAGACTCTGCATGCCACAACAAAGACTGAAGAATCCATGTGCCACAGCTAAGGTCCAGTGTAACCAAATAAATAAATAATTTTTCTTTTAAAAAAATGGCACTAAAACCAAATGGGTTTAGAACTCAGCTTCATCTAAGCTACAAGACAAATTATTATTTGTCTATTTAAGTTACTTCCAGAGACATAAAAATATAGAAAACTCTCCAATTCATTTTACCAGCACTTTTTGGTTAGTTTTCGTTTGTCTGTTTGTTTTTGGCTGTGCCTCATGGCATGCAGGATCTTAGTTCTGTAACTTTAGGGAGCCCCCTGCCATGGAAGAACAGAGTCCTAACTACCGGACCACCAGGGAATTCCCACTAGCAAACATTTTAACAACCAAATTGGTTACAGGTAATACAAAATGAAGATGATCAAGCTCATGCATTTATCTAGAAAGAAAAATTCTAAACGAAGTACTAGTGGATAAAATGTACAGTAAAACCCATATTACCAACTAGGATTTATTTTAGAAATTCAAGATGGTACAATAGAAGAAGACTGATCAACATACTACGATCATGGCATCTGGTCCCATCACTTCATGGGAAATAGATGGGGAAACAGTGGAAACAGTGACAGACTTTATTTTGGGGGGCTCCAAAATCACTGCAAATGGTGACTGCAGCCATGAAATTAAAAGATGCTTGCTCCTTGGAAGAAAAGCTATGACCAACCTAGACAGCTTATTGAAAAGCAGAGATGTTACTTTGCCAACAAAGGTCCATCTAGTCAAAGCTATGATTTTTCCAGGAGTTGTGTATGGATGTGAGAGTTGGACTATAAAGAAAGCCTAGTGCTGAAGAACTGATGTTTTTGAACTGTGGTTTTGGAGAAGACTCTTGAGAGTCCCTTGGACAGCAAAGAGATCCAACCAGTCCATCCTAAAGGAAATCAGTGATGAATATTCATTGGAAGGACTGATGCTGAAGCTGAAACTCCAATAGTTTGGCCACCTGATGCAAAGAACTGACTCATTTGAAAAGACCCTGATGCTGGGAAAGATTGAAAGCAGGAGGAGAAGGGGACAACAGGTGATGAGATGGTTGGATGGCATCACCGACTCAATGGACATGAGTTTGAGTAAACTCCGGGAGCTGGTGATGGACAGGGAGGCCTGGCGTGCTCCAGTCCATGGGGTTACAAAGAGTCAGACATGACTGAGGACTGAACTGAACTGAACTGATCAACATAATTCATTACATAAAGACATCAAAGGAGAAAAACTATATCATCATTGAGCTTCTATCAACATCTGTCAACATGTTTAAGAGTAATAAGTATTAAGAAGTATAGCTGAGAGAAAGAGAGCTCCTAATTATTTTTTAAACTGAATTCTAGTTGTATATGATCAGCATTTCATTTGTCATTCCTAATTACATAAACCAACACTTTTTTCTTTTATTTACATTTCTCTTAATTACATAAACCAATACTTCAGGTAGTTTGATTTGGAATGCTATCACTTGAAATTGTGAGTACATATTAATACAAGCATCAACAGAAAGACCACTAAAAGAAAAGATTATTCAATAAGATAGTCACATACAAAATAAATATTTTAAAGTCAATAGAGAATCTTCACAAATTGCTGGTGGGGATGTAAAATAGTGTAGTCACTCTGGAAAACAGTTGGGCAATTTCTCAAAAAGTTAAAAATAAAATTAACATATAACCCAATCATTCCATTCTTATATATCTACCCAAGACATATGTCCACACAAAGACTTTATGAAATGTTCATAACAGCATTGTTCATAATAGTCCATAACTGAAAACAATCTAACTGTCCATTACTGGTGAAAGAATAGGCAAGGTGTGATACAAACATAGTTCACCAGGCACTCTATCAGATCTAGTCTGTTAAATCAAATAGCTGTGAAAAGAAGAGAAATGAAAAGCAAAGGAGAAAAGGAAAGATACACCCATTTGAATGCAGAGTTCCAAAGAATAGCAAGGAGAGATAAGAAAGACTTCCTCAGCGATCAATGCAAAGAAACAGAGGAAAACAATAGAATAGGAAAGACTAGAGATCTCTTCAAGAAAATTAGAGATACCAAGGGAACATTTCATGCAAAGATGGGCTCAATAAAGGACGGAAATGATAGGGACCTAACAGAAGCAGATGATATTAAGAAGAGGTGGCAAGAGAACACAGAACTGTACAAAAAAAGATCTGCACGACCCAGATAATCACGATGGTGTGATCACTCACACCCACCTAGAGCCAGACATCCTGGAATGAGAAGTCAAGTAGGCCTTAGGAAGCATCACTACGAACAAAGCTAGTGGAGGTGATGGAAATCCAGTGGAGCTATTTCAAATCCTGAAAGATGATGCTGTGAAAATGCTGCACTTGATATGCCAGCAAATTTGGAAAACTCAGCAGTGGCCACAGGACTGGAAAAGATCAGTTTTCATTCCAATACCAAAGAAAGGCAATCCCAAAGAATGCTCAAACCACCGTACAATTACACTCATCTTACATGCTAGTTAAGTAATGCTCAAAATTCTCCAAGCCAGGCTTCAGCAATATGTGAGCCATGAACTTCCAGATGTTCAAGCTGGTTTTAGAAAAGGCAGAGGAACCAGAGATTAAATTACCAACATCCACTGGATCATGGAAAAAGCAAGAGAGTTCCAGAAAAACATCTATTTCTGCTTTATTGACTATGGCAAAGCCTTTGACTCTGTGGATCACAATAAACTGGGGAAAATTCTGAAGGAGATGGGACTATCAGACCATCTGACCTGCCTCTTGAGAAACCTGTACGCAGGTCAGGAAGCAATGGTTAGAACTGGACATGGAACAACAGACTGGTTCCAGATAGGAAAAGGAGTACGTCAAGGCTGTATATTGTCACCCAGCTTATTTAACTTAGATGCAGAGTACATCATGAGAAATGCTGGGCTGGAGGAAGTACAAGCTGGAATCAAGATTACTGAGAGAAATATCAATAACTTCAGATATGCAGATGACACCACCTTTATGGCAGAAAGTGAAGAAGTGAAGAGCCTCTTGATGAAAGTGAAACAGGAGAGTGAAAAAGTTGGCTTAAAGCTCAATATTCAGAAAACTAAGATCATGGCATCCAGTCCCATCACTTCATGGCAAATAGATGGGGAAACAGTGGCTGACTTTATTTTTATGGGCTCCAAAATCACTGCAGATGGTGATTGCAACCATGAAATTAAAAGACGCTTACTCCTTAGAAGGAAAGTTATGACCAACCTAGATAGCATATTTAAAAGCAGAGACATTACTTTGTCCACAAAGATCTGTCTAGTCAAGGCTATGGTTTTTCCAGTAGTCATGTATGGATGTGAGAGTTGGACTATGAAGAAAGCTGAGTGCAGAAGAATTGATGCTTTTGAATTGTGGTGTTGGAGAAGACTCTTGAGAGTCTCTTGGACTGCAAGGAGGTCCAACCAGTTCATCCCGAAGCAGATCAGTCCTGGGTGTTCATTGGAAGGACTGATGTTGAAGCTGAAAGTCCAATACTTTGGCCACCTGATGCGAAGAGCTGACTCATTTGAAAAGTCCCTGATGCTGGGAAAGATTGAGGGCAGGAGAAGGGGACAACAGAGGATGAGATGGTTGGATGGCATCACCGACTTGATGGACATGGGTTTGAGTAGACTCCAGCAGTTGGTAATGGACAGGGAGACCTGGCGTGCTGCGGTTCATGGGGTTGCAAAGAGTCAGACATGACTGAGTAACTGAACTGAACTGATACAAACATATAGTGGAATGTTATTTGGAAGTAACAAGAAACAAACTGGGATTCCCTGGTAGCTCAGCTGATAAAGAATCTGCCTGCAGTGCAGGAGATCCTGGTTTGATTCCTGAGCTGGGAGGATCCCCTGGAGAAGGGATAGGCTACCCATTCCAGTATTCTTGAGCTTCCCTAGTGGCTCAGACAACAAAGAATCTGCCTGCATTGTGGGAGGCCTGTGTTCAATCCCTGGATTGGGAAGATCCCGTGGAGAAAGGAATGGCAATCCACTCCAGTATTCTTGCCTGGAGAATTCCCATAGATAGAGGAGCCTGGCAGGCTTCAGTCCATGGGGTTGCCAAGTGTTGGACACGACTGAGCGACTAAACACACACCGCACAAGACACAAACTACTAACATAGGCTAAATTACAGATAAATCTCAAAAAGAATCGAGACGCTAAATGAAAGACAGACACTTGAGAATGTTTATTTATATGGTTTACTTATATGAATTGTTCAGAAAGTAGATTAGTGTTCACCTGAGGCTGGGGATGAGAACTGGGATTAGTTGTATGTAGGAATGAAAGATCTCAGAGGAGGAAAGAAAATATACTAAAATTAATTTATGGTGATTGTTCCACCACTCAGCAACATTACTAAAATTCATAAAAATGCACACTGGTAATGAGTGAATTCTACCATACTGTAAAATTTACCTTAATAAAGCTACTAAAAAAATTAAAAATAAAGCAAGAGATTTCTGATATACAAATGATAATCAAGTAAAATATATAAGAAAACATCCCATTCACAACCATAGAAAATCATAAATTATCTAGGAATTATGTAACAAGAAATGTTTGGAACTTGTTGGAAATTATAAAATTCAAAATTCTATAAGAACATTAAATCTTGAATAAATGGAAAGAGATATCTTGTTTTTGAAAAGGGAATTTCACCATCATAAATTTTTCCTAACTTAAACTATAAATTCAGTGTTTTTTCAGTCAAAATCCCATCTTTATTTTTTAGGAGTCTGAAAAAATGATTCTTAAATTTACCTAAAATTATAAACATGTGAGAATAACCAGGAAAATCCTTAAAAGAACAAGAAATGGAAACATGTCATACAACATTATTATCATAAGATGATAATACTTAAACAGTACAATTATTTATAGATATATCAATGAAATGAAATAAAAATTAGTAAATTAGCAAATAAATATGCATATTTAATGTATTATATATCAAAGTTCAAAGCAAAGGGCAAAATATGGAATATTTAATACATGGTGTTTTGACTGGTGTCAAGTCATTTGGAAAAATACGAACCAATCTGACCTCAATTCATACTCTAGAATAAAATCCAGATGGATGCTATTTCTATAATAGCTGAGTAAAGAAGACTTCTCTAAGCATTTCACAAGGATTATTGCCTATACAGAAAAGGTTGATACATTAGGTTGCATTTTAGCTAATAGTATTTGAGAGCTTGTACTGTAGCAAGCACTTTTCTAAGCACCTAAAAACTAGTAATGTATTTAATCCATGTAACAGCCCTATGATGTTGGTACTAGTACTAGCCCTATAAATAAACCTCTCTTGTGCATGTCCTCATAGTCTCTTAGCCTCACATCTCCTGGACTCTCAGCCATTTGCTCTGCTTTACTCACCACCTCAGCCAAAGGGCTTTCTAAGGCCCCTGTGGTCTTGATGCCCGAGGCTGGCCAAACACTTACCCGGAGCCTACAGCTCCCCCCTACAACCTCCAAGCTCAGAGGACATGCCATTCCACAAAGTATCGGATCTGGTTGTCCACAGCTGCCAAAAAGCCTGATGATGCAACAGAGAAGGAGGGAAACTTAATTTCCAGTGGGGCAAATGTTGACATCCCTACTGCAGGGGAAAACAGGGAACTGGAGGATAGTATCCCTCTCCTTCTTCCTACCTGCTGACTGTTCTGAGACCCAGGCTGTCCCTCAGCCTATCTGGAGGCATCTTGCATGGCTGAGACTCACCAGCTAAGCCACTGCTCATGTCTTTGTAGCTTGTCATGATACAGTGGCCAGGGGAGTGAGACATTACCTTGTGTTGCTTCTCACACTGCCTGGCCTCACTTTCCTTTGCACTCATTCTTGCTACCCTGGGATTATACTTCCTTAATAAAGCATTTGCACTTAATCCTTGTCCCAGTCTCTATATGTCTAAGAATCTAGAGTAGAACATCTATCTTTTTCTCATGAGAAAACACAGAGAGGTAAAATTACTTGCCAAAGATCACCCAACTAGTTATTCATAAAACTTGGCTTTGAACCCGAGGAAATTCATTAATCTTACAGAGGACAACTCAAAAAACCCCCCAAAAAACCCAAGCCTCAAAACAATAGCAAACACCATTCTTATTGTAGAAAACTATTTTGGGGACTGGGAATAAGACAAAACTGTCTTATTCTACATATTGCTAAATCTGTTCGGCATTACACTGGAAATCCTAGCCATCCATTATGGGAAGCAAAAAATCAAGAGAAACAGTGTTGATATTATTCACAAATGTTATGATTGCATACACAGAACAAATTTTTAACATAAATAACTAGAATTAATAAACCTGAATTAATGCAATATTACTGAATACAAGGGCAATAAACAACCTTGAATTATATTTTTATGTATCAACAACAAAACACAAAAAATACAAATATTGCTTTAAATATTAATATCATAAAAAGTATCCAGGAGAAAGTCTTATAAAAGATGTGGATAACATCCTCAAAATTATAAAACACTATCAAGAGAAATTAGTAAGGATGACCCCCAAATGGAGATACATAGCACAACAATGAATTGTAAGACTCAATATTATAATGATGTCATTTCTTCTCAACTTCATTCATAGATTCGATGTGATAAAGTTTTAGCAATTTTTTGTTTGGGAGGTAATTTGTATGTGTGTGATAAATGAGTGCAAAGGATCAAGAATAATCAAAATACCCTTGAAGAAAAACAGTGAAGAGGGACTTGTTCTAACCAAGGCTAAGCTACAGGAAATTTGATACAGTATTGACACAAAAGTTGACAAATAATGGGAAAGTAGTAGTAGTTTAGTCGCTAAGTCGTGTCCGACTCTTGCGACCCCATGGACTGCCAGGCTCCTCTGTCCATGGGATTCTCCACTCCCACTGGAGTGGATTGCCATTTCCTTCTCCAGGGGATCTTCCCAACCCAGGAATTGAACCCAGATCTCCTACACTGCAGGCAGATTCTTTACCAACTGAGCTATGAGAGAAGCCCAATGGGAAAGTGAAAGTGAAAGTGAAGTTGCTCAGTCGTATCCGACTCTTTGCGACCCCATAGACTGTGGCCTACCAGGCTCCTCTGTCCATGGGATTTTCCAGGCAAGAGTACTGGAGTGGGTTGCATTTCCTTCTCCAATGGGAAAGTATAGAACCCCAAATCAAAGTCACTCATAAGGAAATAGGCCATAATCAATAATACACTCTTGGACCCTTCAGTTCAGTTCGGTCGCTCAGTCATGTCTAAAATGAACTCTAGGTAGATTAAGGATGATGAAAAAAGTAAAACTGTATCACTTTCAGAAAATATTTTTACTGTTTCATAGGTTTTCTTAAATAAGATGCAAAAAAAAAAAAATGGAGAAAAAAGTAGATCTAAAACATAACACAAATGAATCTATGAAACAGAAACAGAGAACAGACCTGGGGCTGCCAAGGTGGGGGCGGGGGTGGAGGGCAGGCAAGTGTTGAGAGTTTGGGATCAGCAAGTGCAAACGACTATATATATAGGATGGATAAACAATAAGGTCCTACCATATAGCTCAGGAAACTATATTCAATATCCTGAGATAAACCATAATGGAAAAGAATATTGAAAAGAATGTACATGTATGTGTAACTAGTCACTTTGCTGTACATCAGAGATTAACACAACACTGTAAATCAACTATGCTTCAATAAAAAGAAAAAAAGAAAAGAGTTCCAGACGGCTTCCCCAGCATTTTACTCCTAACCTTGATTGGTGATTACATGAGTATTTCTTTCTATTTGTTAAAATGTACACTTGTACAACTCTGTGACTACACTGAACACCACTGAATTTAATGCATTAAAGGGATAAATTGTATGGCTGTGAAATATATCTTAATCCCCTGGTTTTTTTTAAAGGTATGCGTTTATTAATGTAAAAAACTAAAAAACAAAACAAACAAAAAAAAAACAACTCTGACTTTTCCAACCGGTTATAGAGTTTAAGATCTGTTCGCATTTCTTTTTTATTTTTACCCTGAGGGTAAAGTTGTTCAACCACTCAGTCGTGTCTGACTCTTTGCAACCCTGTGGACTGCAGCACTCTAGGCCTCCCTGTCCTTCAGCATCTCCCAGAGCTTGCTCAAACTCAAGTCCACTGAGTCGGTGATGCCATCCAACCATCTGTCATCCCTTTCTCCTCCTGCCTTCAATCTTTCCCAGCATCGGGGTCTTTTCTAAGGAATCAGCTCTTCACATCAGGTGGCCAAAGTATTGGAGCTTCAGCTTCAGCAACAGTCCTTCTAATGAATATTCAGGATAGATTGAGGATTGAGGGTAGAGTACTGTGCCCCAAATTACCTGGATTCATTTTTCTCTGAAGTTGCGATGTTTGTTTGAAATACAAGATTAATTTGTTTCTGTATATACTCAATTTTAGAGTTGTATCTACATCACTACTGATGTAATTTTAGTTTTGAATATTTGAAATCTTTATGTTACAGAATAAGAACTATACATGTTAGAAAAAATAAATAAAATGCATATAGGGCTTTATGCACATTTCTGTCTAAATGTCCTATTTTGAATAAAATGATAATTTTTTTTAAAGTAGATGTTTGACTTCATTAAAACTTACAACTTCAGTTAGTCAAAGGAATTATAAAGAAAGGGAAAATCCAACCCCATAATTGGGAGAAGCTGTCTGCAGCACATATGTCTACCAACTATCTTGTACTTGGAATACCATATTTTTGTTTTTAAAACACTTTCCATATTTTGCCACCACAGAAATTAGGTACATATCACAGTCAGTGGTAGGTTATAATTTAATTGATAATGTTCTCTTTTTTAATGTAACAAAATAGCAGTGCATTTTTAAGTGGGTTGCCCTTTCCTTCTCCAGGGAATCTTCCTGACCCAGGGATCGAACCCAGGTCTCCTGCATTGGAGGCAGACGCTTTAACTTCTGAGCCACCAGGAAGCCCCAGTGGCATCTTAGATTTGATCAAAAACTATATGTAAAGAATACTTAAGAATCATTAAATAAAATACAAACAACTCAGAAGAAAAATAAACAAATGACTTGGATAGATACTTTAGAAAGAGACAATCAAAACTGTCATTAATTATGTGGAAAAAGCATTACTATGAATCAGGTAAATGCAAATTAATACCACGATGAGATTCCACATACAGGCAAAAGGTTTTAAGTCTGACAGTACCAAGTGTTGACAAAGATATGAAGAAATAGGACCTCTCATCTATTGCTGGTCAGAGAGTAACTGGTAAAACTATTTTGGAAAACAACTTAGGTTTTCTAGTAGAAACAAACAAGTGCAAATCCTACAATTGAACAATCCATCTCCTAGGTACATATCATAGGAAAGCTTTTATGCAGTTACACCAAGAGATGTAAATAAATTACTTAGCATTATTTATAATATTAAAAACACAAATGTCCATCAACAGGTCAATGGACAAACTGACTCATATCCAGGTGATGAAATATTATACATCAATGAAAATAAATGAACTATAGCTACATGAACAACATGAAGGAATCTCATTAACAATATTGAATGAAAGAAAGAAGTCATGAAAAATGCATTCAGTATGATTTTTTTTCATAAAAAGTTCAAAAGAGTCAACATTAAACAAAATACTATTTCAGGATACACAGATATGTGATGCAGGTATGAAGAAAAGCAGGGCAATGATTGTCACAAAAATCAAGGTCATAGTTTCCTATGGAAGACTGAGAAGTCCTTGTGGTCATGAAGGGACACAGACAGCATCTAAGGTGCAGACAATTTTGTATTTTTCAACTTGAGTAGAGGCTGCACTTGTGTATGTTTAATTATAATTCATTAAAATGTACATATCCATTTCTATAATCATCTGTAGGTATGATAATATATCACAATATTTTAAAAAGAAAAAACAAAAAAGCAGTTTGCAGAGTAATATGATCTCACTGAACTTTCATTCTTATGTGTGTTAAGTACTAATGAATAGAAAAATTTTGGAATACTACTGAAACTACGTAACTTATGGGGTCTGACCTCTGAGTCCTGGGTTGTAAGTTTCTGACATATTCATAGTGTGTGTCATTGGAATTTCTACAATAAGCACAATAAGCACATATTGCTTTGTAATTAATTAATTTGCATGTAAAACTTTTAAACAAGCAGGAAAATCATGCTAGGAAAAATGTCCCAGGTATTGAGGCTAGCTAATTTTCACTCAAATAATTTAAATTGAAGGTTTCCATAATTTTTCATGTTCTTTACCATATTGCCTGGGTTGCTAAGAATTAGATTTCAAAGGTCAAATAAAACCCCTACAAAAATGCTTTTATACAAGCACAGCCAAAATTCTGGTGCTGACAATAGCTCTAACCGTCATCCTACCACCGCATTGTAGCACCGTTAGCTTTATCTGCTATAAATAACACTCAGCTTCTTCAGACATGTTCCAGAGCCTTTTCCAAATATAACAGGAGGCAATGCATGCCAAAATGTACACAAACATCTTGTTGCTTTCCAAAGACGGGGACAGCAGGGCAGTAGCAGGACAGTGGCAGAATGTAGCAAGAGTAAACTGTACACATACATTAAACCACCTGGACTTCGCAGGTGGCGCTAGTGGTAAAGAGCCTGCCTGCCAGTGCTGAAGATGCAAGAGACTTGGGTTTGATCCCTGGGTTGGGAAGATCCCCTGAAGGAGAAAATGGCCACCCTCTCCAGTATTCTTCCCTGAAAAACTCCACAGACACAAGAGCCTGGAGGGGTTACATACAGTTCATGGGTGGGAAAGAGTAAGACATGACTACACATGCACACGTATATTAAACCTCATGCATCATCTCCAAGTTTAATCAGGTCTAAAATAAAAAAGAATCCCATTTATAGTTATTTAATGAAACTCTAGCCTCTAAAATTTTTTTCAAATTGAGTTTATATTAAGTGTCTAATTTCTCCTTCATAACTACATTCTCATCAGCTTTTTTCTTTTCTTTTTAACTAAAGAACACCCATACCAAACATTTTTATTTGTAAGACACTAAGCCCCATTCCTTAGTACCCCTGAGTGTTAGTTTCCCCAAATACAGAGGACAGCAACCACAGGCAACAGTAGTTTTAATTACTGTTTTTTGCTTTTGACATTGCCTCTGAACCTTGCCCCTTTCCCAGGGAATAAATCGGTGGTGTCCTCATAAATGTTTAGCAACAATCTTTTGGGAGAGTGGAAGCTGATTTGTAGCATTTGCTGCTTTCTATGTATAAACTACCATGCAATTGCAGTCATTTCACATGCTAGCAAGGTAATGCTCAAAATCCTTCAAGCTAGGCTTCAACAGTACATGAACCAAGAACCTCTTGATGTACAAGCTGAATGTAGAAAAGGCAGAGAAACCAGAGATCAAATTGCCAACATCTGTTGGATCATAGAAAAGGCAAGAAAATTAAAAAAAAAAATCAACTTCTGCTTCGTCAACTGTGCTAAAACTTTTGACTGTGTGGATGACAATAAACTGTGGAAAATTCTTAAAGAGATGGGAATATCAGACCATGTTACCTGCCTCCTGTATGCAGGTCAAGAAGAAACAGAATGGAACATGGAACAACAGACTGGTTCAAAATTTGGAAAAGAGTACATTGAGGCTGTATATTGCCACCCTGCTTATTTAACTTCTATGCAGAGTACATCATGCAAATGCTGGGCTGGATGAATCACAAGCTGGAATCAAGATTGCTGGGAGAAACATCAACAACCTCAAATATGCAGATGATACTACTCTAATGGCAGAAAGTGAAGAGAAATCAAAGAGCATCTTGATGAGAGTGAAAGAGGAGGTGAGAAAGCTGACTTAAAACTCAACATTCAAAAAACTAAGATCATGGCATCTGGTCCCATCACTTCAAGGCAAATAGAGAGGGGGAAAGTAGAAATAGAGACAGATTTTATTTTCTTGGGCTCCAA
Organism: Redunca redunca; assembly: GCA_006410935.1. Classification (NCBI taxonomy): domain Eukaryota; kingdom Metazoa; phylum Chordata; class Mammalia; order Artiodactyla; family Bovidae; genus Redunca; species Redunca redunca. Next base: position 89,320 of record SJYQ01010242.1, on the reverse strand, counting down.
AAGCACTGCAAACAATGACTGCAGCCATGAAATTAAAAGACACTTGCTTCTTGGAAGAAAATCTATGACAAACCTAGAAAGTGAAATTGAAAGTCACTCAGTCATGTCTGATTCTTTGCAACCCCTGGAGTGTAGTCGTCTGCCAGGCTCCACTGTCCATGGAATTCTCCAGGTCAGAATACTGGAGTGGTTAATCTATCTCTTCTCCAAGGAATCTTCCCAATCCAGGAATCAAACTGAGGTCTCCTGCACTGCAGGCATTCTTTACCAGCTGAGCTACCAGGGAAGCCCATGACAAACGTAGACAATGTATTAAAAAGCAGAGACATTACTTTGCCAACAAAGGTCTGTATAGTCAAAGCTGTGGTTTTTCCAGTAGTCATGTACAGATGTGAAAGTTGGACCACAAAGAAACCTGAGTGCTAAAGAACTGATGCTTTCAAACTGTGGTGTTGAAGACTCTTGAGAGTCCCTTGGACTGCAAGGAGATCAAATTAACCAATAGTAAAGGAAATCAGTCCTGAATATTAATTGGAAGGACTGATGCTGAAGCTGAAATTCAAATACTTTGGCCACCTGATATGAAGAACTGACTCATTTGAAAAGACCCTGATGCTGGGGCAGATTGAAGGCGGGAGGAGAAGGGGATGACAGAGGATGAAATGGTTGGATAGTATCACCAACTCTATGGACATGAGTTTGAACAGGCACCAGGAGTTGGTGATAGACAGGGAGGCCTGGTGTGCTGCAGTCCATGGGGTCACAAAGAATTAGACATGACTTAGTGACTGAAAAACAACAACTGGTATAAATGCTCCATGATGGACCTCTTCAAGCTACCTATATGACATCACTGAACACAGAGTAAAAAAGAGATGTGCAGTGGCACACTAATCACTAAACAGTATTAATATTTCCACCATTTAGTGTCAATAGATGGAAACAACTCAAAAGCATAGACAAAAGTAAAATGTAGTAATTAAGAAGTGATTAGATACCTTGTAGTATCTTTGTTTTTAATATAATTTCAAATTATGTATTTATAAATTTTATTTTTAATAATGGCTACATCCAATAACCAGCTCACAAAATTCCTAAAAATTGAACAATCAGCTTTTGTGAGCTGGCACACCACTGGATTCAACCTGCCAATCTGAATTTAACTTCCCACAGAGACCTTCATGGCTCTTGGTGGCTAGGAGATATATCTTCTCCACACTGGACTTCTTGGGGGTTCTCACACTTCTGCACAGACAAGTATCTGCTTTACTTACGTTTTGCCAAGGCAGGAAAGTTCTCTGAAGACTTTTTGCTATTCACAGCTTAGGTCATTTCCCTTCCTTTATCTTTAGTTAGAAGAGGGGGCAAAATGCCTACTAAATTATTCTTAAAATGAATTATTTAGAAGTTACAAAATTTAGTTATATTGTTGATAAAAACAGCTGCTACTGCTGCTAAGTCGCTTCAGTCGTGTCCGACTCTGTGCAACCCCAGAGACGGCAGCCCACCAGGCTCCCCCATCCCTGGGACTCTCCAGGCAAGAACACTGGAGTGGGTTGCCATTTCCTTCTCCAACTCGTGAAAGTGAAGTCGCTCAGTCGTGTGTGACTGATAGTGACCCCATGGACTGCAGCCCAGCAGGCTCCTCCGTCCGTGGGATTCTCCAGGCAAGAGCACTGGAATAGGGTGCCATTGCCTTCTCCTAATAAAAACAGACATGGGTCTTAATTCTTACCTGCATGTAAGCTGTTGGCCATTGTTCTATCTCTCTGAGTTTCAGTATCCTCATCAGTAAAATGGCAATTATAACAGCTTCATGGGTGGTTGTGAAGATGAAATGATGTCTACAAAAAGGCACAGTGTCTGGCGCTGAATAAGTGCTCAACACATGGTGCGTGCTGAGTCACTTCAGTGTCCGACTCTTTGCAGCCCCATGGACTATAGCCCTCCAGGCTCCTCTGTCCATGGAATTTTCCAGGCAAGAATACTGGTGGGTTGCCATGCCCTCCTCCAGAGGCTCTTCTCGACCCAGGGATGGAACCCGAGTTTCTTATGTCTCCTGCATTGGCAGGTGGGCTGTTTACCACTAGTGCCACAACACATGGTAACTGTTGACATAATCGGTTTTTAAAGGCCAATGTTATGCAGATACATATATGACGCAACTTATGAAAGTTTAGAATAATATCAACTCCTCGTTTACTAGCTCATTACCAAAGCAAAATGCCTTCCAAAAAGCACACCATTTCCATATTCACACTCAAATATTAAAATCAGGAATGTGCCCAGCCACCAAAACACCCAACCTGCTTTTTCATACTATCGCGGTAGAGAGGCTTATTGATTTATTATTAGTCTAGTTTTCCAGGCATGGGAAATACATCATTTAACAAGGTTGATACATTCTTTGACCTCATGGAACTTAAAGGCTTGTTGGGGATAAGAACATGAACATAATCACATAAATACATAATTTCACACTGAGATTGAAGAGCAAGGAAAAGATGTTATGAGAAATTATAATCTGGAGTGTTTAGGGAAGCCATCTGTTCATAAGAGACATGTAAGCTAAGATCTAAATGATCAGTAAAGGGACTTCCCTGGTGGTCCAGTGGCTATGACTCTGCGCTCCCAATGCAGGGGGTAGAGTTCAATCCTTGGCCAGGGAACTAGATCCCACATGCCACAACTAAGAGTTCAGTTCAGTTCAGTTCAGTCGCTCAGTCGTGTCCGACTCTTTGCGACCCCATGAACTGCAGCACGCCAGGCCTCCCTGTCCATCACCA